>OY735241.1:1412602-1427602 GCA_963457665.1 Thysanoteuthis rhombus
TGTTCGGATTCAACAATAGACACTACGTGCGAAAACTGGTGTTGATTCAACACAAAATACTCTCCATACCGCAATAGTATGCAATGGGGTTTGGTAATCGTCGACCAACAAGGGCACCATTATTGTTGACCAAGTATCGGTTATTGTCATTCACTTGGGCTACAGAACATCGCTATTAGATCGTGAAAGATTAGCACCGTATTGCTATATCAGGCGAGTCACATTTCCAGATGGTCCAGTTTTAAATGGAGGAGCCCGCATGAAGTTATGGATACAGTCTATTGACAGAGTGTTCTGAAAGCTAGAAATGGCTCTGTAATGGTAAGGGTATTTTCTTTTTGAGTTAACAAGGACCACTAGAGAAACTGGAGTCAATCTTGACAAGTGTGACATCCAGAGATATTGTTGCAGACCATTCGACTCTCTCTATGCTTGTCATGTCTCCTGGTCACGATTGTTGGTTCCGGCAAGATAATGCAACTCCCATCGTGTGTGGATGGCATGAAACAGGTTCAATGGGCCACTCGGCTGACTTCAAGGTACTCCATTGTCCCCAAGCTTTCTAGATTCGAGCATGGATGAGACAGGCCACAAAGCTTACTAACTTCCCTGTAGCCATTCCAAACACGGCCTGGATAGATATACACCCTGAAACGACACAAGCTCCTCGTAGACTCCATGCCTGGTCGCGCAGCCGGTGTCCTCGCAAATGGAGGGGTATCGTGATATTAGGTAACTGTATAATTTCTGGCACTCCAGTTTATATACACTAGGTCGGTAGCAGTTCCAAAGGTGAATGTTTGAAATGAACCGTTACTTACGGTGTTTGGAGCCGCCTACCATAATAGTCATGTGAAATGAGTTTTCATCTGTCTCACAGAACATTCCAGTTGCTTCTCTTCAATGTAGCCAATTTAGATATTTTCCATCTAGATTTATATCTATCATTGTGGATACGATATCTTCATTCTGTAATCTTTTATCAGATTTCTCTAGAACCATTAATCAAAATAACTGCAACGGTTGGTGTAGTGACTAACATATATGGCAAAAAACAACTTTGCACAATGACCAGATGTCGAGTTATCTCGGTACATACTAACACGCACAACAATAAAGATTTCTCAAATTATACTAAGACTCGTCATTGCAGTCAATATTTGAACCGTAGCGTAAAATTTTGAAGTCATGTAGAAAAAATATTCCATCAGAGAAACAATATGGTCAGAATAAATTTTATTCGTGAAATCACTGGAGTTTTCAACCGGATATAGAGTAAAAGAGTGTTTAGAAGTATCTAAATTCTGGAGAATCTAAACGTAATTTCCACAGGAGGCCATCTAAAATAGAATGAAAAAATCATCTAGAGACTGGAGAATGCGTCAGGAGAATCTATAAGTTTTTGATTAACCCGTCAGAATAAGCCCCGCCCCCCAAGTCAAATAAGCTTATTTGCAAAAAAAATCAAAAAAATTGAAATTTTAGATGGGGTTCATAGGAGTATTGGTACCAGTTTTCAAGACTCTAGAAAAAAACGGTATAACCAGGAGCGTCCCAAAAAGACCAAAGTAAATTTTTTCGAAAAAAAAAATGAAAAATTCAAAATTATAGAAGAGGTTTAGTCGAGTGCACTGATACTAGTTTTCAAGACTCTAGACAAAACGCGATGGCCAGGAGCACCCGGAAATTTCTAAAAATCTTTTTTCAAAAATTAAATTTTTTTCTGGATGGTTCTAGCGGAGTACTGATATCAGTTTACAAGACTCTAGATAAAACGAGATTACCAAGAGCACCAGAAGATACAAAAAAAAACACACGCAAATATTTTTTTAAAGGGGGGGGGGTAAACCTTCCATCACCTTTGATGGCTACGGTTGCTCAATAATTCCAGAACTGCGCACTTATTTTGTCGCATGATTCTACTAATTTTCTAACCACGTCCTAATCTCAATCTTTTTTCTGACTACTTCGAATGTCCATAAAGTTGACAGGCTGGAACGTTCATTTGGGTCAATATTTCTTACAATTGGAGATGATAAATTCCATCCTTAACAATATGCATACCTATTAACACTTACCAATAAAGCGTTCATTTTTTATTTATGATATATCTCTGCATTCAGCTGTTCTGAGTAGCTTCGTGCAGTGTGTTTCCCTATCGACACCCTTGTCCTCGCTGATGTGACACATCGAAATAATGTGCTTTTTCGATAGCAAACATGCCTCCTTCATTTCCATCGTAATGAATATTACTCTCCGCGTGTGGTATCACGTAAGGTTATATGCGGACATGCCTATGGTTCTGGGTTGATCCTTCAGAGTTAAAACAATTCGCGTGTATCTGACACATTAGATCTAGTTCATTAGGTCACATAATTTTTCTGTGTAGGTCTGGCTTCTTAGTTAATCACTGAGGCGGGAAAGAGTCTAATTGAGTCCACGCATTCAATTCTAACATTGGAAGGTTTGTATCTTAAATAGGAACAGAAGATTTAAGTCAATATATATTACCAAAGTTTCTTACACAGAACAACTTCATTTATTTTTTTCATCAGATTTTCAAAAATTACTGTTGAAATTCCGCCATAATAATTGAATACATACATTCACTCAAACATATACGTGTGCACACATGCACATACACAGATATGTATCTGCAACGGGTCAATTTTCTTCAATTGTTTATTCTATTTGCGCTGTCTTGGCTGAATGGCATTCACCGTGTAGTGACTGGATATCATTTCAAATAGTTTTTCAAAGTAATACAACGCACTTATGATTATTTCTGTCGGATTATCAATCCATTTCCTAATAATATAATTGTCTGCATCGAGAAACAAATTGAGCAGATATAGATGGTGAAAGAACAAAATCAGAATTTAGAGATAAAGCATTTGTTTGGTCTTTTGCAGTTTATGTCTTGCTCAATTGCTGAGGTAACGTTACGTTAAAGTGGCTAGCTATCGGTCGCGGGTTCGATTCCTGAACAAGACCAATTTTTCTTCAATTGTTTCATCTATTTACACGGTTTAGGCCAAATGATACATTCATCGTGTAATAGCAAGAGATCATTTCAAATAGAGTAACATTACAAATTTCTAATTATTTCCGACGGATTATGAACATATATATATATATAACATCTATCCTCGAGACTGAAAGAAAACAGAATTATTTTCTGGTTTAATCAACTGTATGATAAAAATATAAAAAATGAATATTTGGAAAACATTTTTAAAACTGAGAGAAAAACATTTCACGTAAACTAAAAAAATTACATGAAATATCCGATAGAAATACAATAAGATTAAGTTACAGCCGGATAGTAAACAACACAAATATTAAAAACAATGATAATAGAATCAACAAGAATATTAAAGAAAAAACAACCAATTCAAGCTATGGCATTTAAGTGCAGAAAAAAAAGAAGGAAGAAATATGCTCACTAGGAGTGAATAGTCAAAAAACAAATGTTATCTATCAAACGAATGTAAAACTGGAGAAAACCCTATTCAAGAAAAATATACATAAGTGCAAGATTATATGGAAACAAAGGTATAACACCAACAAGATATCTTTTAACAATGAATGAAATATGTAGCAAATCGAAACCGATGGTGGGCGCTATTAATAACAAGGAAAATGATAGAGCAGGCGATTCCGTATCAAATACATCAATAATATAATAACAATAATGAAAATAATTGAAAGAGAAACTGAAGATAATAGGTTTTAAAGAAACCAATAAACTCTTGAACAAGAGAACGTAATTGATATTAAAATGTCAACATGAAAACAAATTTTCCCGATGAAACGCAAATAAGAACCATGATTTCAGCGATGCATCCGCTGTCAGAGGTAGAAGTAGCAGAAAGGGGAAGAGGAAGAGGAAGATGAGTCAAATTTGATTCTTATACTTGTAAAATATTGCAATATGAAATATTCTGCAAGTAGTATTTTCAAAAATGATCGTAGATGTCAAATTTAGCGTTTTGGGAAGATTTTTGGGGTTTCTTTAAATCAAAAA
Organism: Thysanoteuthis rhombus; assembly: GCA_963457665.1. NCBI lineage: Eukaryota > Metazoa > Mollusca > Cephalopoda > Oegopsida > Thysanoteuthidae > Thysanoteuthis > Thysanoteuthis major. Next base: position 1,416,630 of record OY735241.1, read on the forward strand.
AATGCAGACAATCTATCATGACATCATCAGCAACTGGTGAAAAAAATTGATCAGAATAGATATTTTAATGACGTCACACCTTTTAATGACATTGCACCTCCTCCCTTCCTTTCTTCTTATTTCTATTGTCTTACATTACTTGGACACATTAAGAAATAGTGTAAATGCGCAGTTTTAATTTTTTTCTAACAAAAAAGGAATAAATACGTAGTTTTAATTTGATCGAAATTTCATCAACGATTGAGTAAACACAGTTTTATTCGTGGCAATTTCGACACTTTATGTGTGTGCGCATGCTCGTATTTGTGGGTGGAGAGAGAGAGAGAGAGAGGGAGAGAGAATGCAGAGGGAAAGATGAGTGTACAATTAGTTTGTACCGGGTAGATATCAAAAAGTGTATTTTAACATCCTCATACCGTTTCAAAATTCATAGAATTTGAACCAACGAGAAACAAATATTAAAATTTTTTTTAAAAATTGAAACGAAATTGAGCATTGAAAAGTTATGTACAAAATTCAGAATTCTTCAGCCTGAATTCTATCAGCTTTGAAAGTGTATGTATCATCATCATCATATTCAGTCTATTAACGCCTGCCGTTGGACAAAGATCTTCTCAAGGATTCGCCACATTTCTCTATCGTGGGCGTCGCAGATCGTTCTGAACTTGTCTAGCTCGTCTCTCCATCTAATACTCTGCCAGCCTCAGTTGTGCATATGATCTCTGGGGATCAATGTCGTGAGTTGTGATGTCCATCAGTTGTCTGCCATTCCTGCAACATGGCCAGCCCATGACTATTTGAGTTTTTGAATGGATTCTACGATGTCCCCGACTCCTGTTTTCTCCTGGAGGTATGTATAAATATGCTCGAAAAGACTTCGAAATATATCGGATATATTTTGCATTCACTGTATGTATGTATCTAAGCTCAGACTGTGACAAAAACAGAAGTAATAGAATTTAAACATCGCAACACATATTCTTTAACATCAGTGGCTAAATGAAATCCCTGATTCTACTCATCTGTTCTTATATTCCTGGACTGTGCCAAGACATTGCGAAAGTAAAACAGTGGTTTTCTTCCACTGGGAACTCTTAATGTAACCAGTCTCTCTTTTTCACAGCTTTTGAACAACATAGCCACCAAATAGGGCAAAGCATTCTATTCCTTTTTACATATGCGAGTGTTTGTGTGCTACAGCGCTCCTGGTCATACTGTTTTGTCTACAGATTTGAAAATCGTATCAGTATTCCATCAGTGTTCTGAAAATGCGTTGTTTTTTTAGTATTTTTTTTAATATTGGGGGGCTTAATTTTTACAGGTTTATAAATAACATCTAGATTCTCCATAATCTGAATGTTTTTAGATGTTTTTTTAATCCATTTTAGATGTTTTCCGCTGGAAATAACATCTTGATTATCCAGAATCTAAATGTGTTTTAAACTCTATTCTAGGTTTTTCCCTGCGGAAAACTTTAGTGATGTCATAAACATGATTTATTCTGATTCTACCTTCAATTATTGACCGTGATGATGAGTCAACTTTATATTTAGAGAACGGGCCTGGTTACTCTCCCTGAAAACGGACACTGACTGGTTTTCTTGAGCTACGTTTTCTTTTGATTCCCAGAAGTGTGAATCTATCTACGTCCTCCACAGGTGAAAGGTCATAACTCTACACTTTCAATATGATTTGTTGAAAAAATGTTTTTAACTAGAATTACGAACGCTTTTTCTGATGTCTTACGTTTGCCTTTCAAGAATTGATTCAAAACAAGAATAATATGACTTCATCACCATCATTAGTCTTTTAATGTCCGTCTTTGGACATAAACCTTCCCCAGGATCCGCCACAATTCTCTATCATGGAGCCAGTATTTTCTGAATTAGTCTACTTCATCTCTCCATCTTGTATTCTGTCAGCTTCGGTTTTGCATATGATCTCTGGGGATCCATGTTGTGAGTTGTGACGTTCATTGGTTGTCGGTCATTCTTGTAACATGGCCTGCCCATTGCCATTTAAGTTTTCAAATAGATTTTACGATTATCAGACTCCCGTTTTCTTCCTGATATTCTGTGCTGTCTTGTGATGTCTCCATGTGAGGTGGAGCACGATTCTATCATGTGCACATCGACTGGTTTTCAGTTTGTGGGTCTGTCTTTTGGTTAGGTTCCATGTTCCAGCATTGGTTGTATACTCTTCCTTTTAGGATTATTGGGATCGTCTACATTTTTAATATTGAGCTTGCTCTGCCAAAGGCTTGCCATCCAAGGGCGATTCTTTATTTGATTTCTTCTTCTATTGTGGGTTTCATAGAGATTCGTTGTCCTAGGTAGATGTAGTGGTCTACTTTCCCCAGTTTTATATCTTCGATTTTGGCAGGATAATGTGACGTAAAAATATTATCCGTTCATTTGTTCTATGCGTGCTTTCTCGTTGACGTTATGAACCTATTCGAATTGGACGAAAACGTTTTTGGCATTCATAGAACCGTCGATGGTCGTCGAAAATAAAAGTTTAAAAAATATAATAAATAATTTATGACATTTTATTAAAAACTGACATTGCTGGAGGTTGCTATGAAACAGAAAGAAAAGAACCGTAAGTTCTACGATGCACCCACCATCTATGAGAGTAGCAGGGGCAGGAGGAGGTGGGAGAGCTTAAAGGGCAAATAGTATTTCTTTGAGTCAGTTAATTCTCATACTTGTAAAATATTGAGACATGGAAATATTCTGCAGTAAAATGAAAATTATAACTCAACATTTTGGGAATTTTTTGTTGTTTTTGAATACAAAAAAATCTGTTTCTGATTATGCAGTAAAATACATCAAATAATCTGGGAGAAAATTATTATTCTATCCAGAATTATCCGAAAAAAATCTAAAATTATCTAAAAAAATATCAGCACAAGATTTTGGCATTGTTGATCTAAACTGATCACAGACACAAAAAAAAGCAAAAATAGGTTTTTCGATGGCACATAATGGTTAACATCGAAAAATCTGCCTAGAAACACCCAGAGACACACACTCATCCACAGGCACACGCACACTTGAAGAAAGAAGAATCTGTATCCCATTTGGTCGGGGGGGAGTTTATTTGAAGGCTACGGTGGTTCGATATACAAGCCTGGATGCAGCAGGGTCAAACTCCACTCCTACTTCGTTTCCATCTGGAGATGACAACAGCAACTTTTGTATTGTGTACATAATAAATCGATTCATAAATTAATAAAAGTTAGATTATTGTAAGATGACGTAACGGCATGTTTTTTAATTTTTAATTATGATTACTATTAAGGAGAATATTTCTGTGTTGACTTTGCTTTTAACAACGTCACGAATAAAGAATAACGTCTTATCATTTCATGAAATATATACATCATTATACATATAATATAAATATATATATATATATGTATATATATATATGTATATATGTATATATATATATATACATATATATATATATATATATATATATATAATACATTATATATATATGATATATATGATACATGTATAGTATTATATAATATATCTATTCATATTATATATGTGTATAATATATCTAATATGATATATCCAATATATATGATATATATGTATAATATATATATAATACATAATATGTATGTATATATATATATATATATATATATATATATATATATATATATATATATATATATATATATATATGTATGTATGTATGTATGTATATATATATAAGACATTTCTGTCAAACCTGATCCCTATCTGTTCTACCTCAGTGGACTATAAGCTACAAACCCTTGGTTTAAAGGGCGGGGTAGGTCGTAGGGAAGTCCCACTTTATCTTAAAACTAAATTGCTCAAGATGGAGAGTTATTCTGCACAAAGGTCCCGCTATCTGCGGTCCTCAAAATCTTCATTCGTGATGCTCGACCATTGATTCATAGTTTAAGATTTAAAAAAAAAACTTCACAGATTTCAGATCAAGTCAGGCGCTTGAGCTGACACTGTTTTTTCCAAAGTAACAATAAGAACAAGAACATTCCTCCCCTACTATATGGAAGTAAACTATTCATTGTGGTCCGTTCTGTCGAGTCAAGCCAAACCAATGCATAGAATCAAAATATCCCTCCTGTAATCTGGAATGATCGGAGGGCGATTCTCTTACAGACTGAGCCAAACTGACAAATCTTACCATTTTATGTTAAAATACGACAGGAAGTAGAAGTTGGAGTGGAGTTTGATCCTGTATCAACCAGGCTTGTTAAATGTATGATATATCGTGCAATAACAAAGAAAATCCTAATGTATCTACGTACAACGTGATTTTATATTAGAAAAAAAATATTTTAGTTTTATTTGTTGAGTGTTCTTATCTAACGAAATAGTGCAAAGATGTTTCTTGTATTTTTCATTTCAAAAAATGATGTTCATAATTTGAATTAGATACAAATAAATTCGTGTGATTTGAATATGCCATAACAAAGGGAGATAATTCGAATTTGTTGAGGTTTTTCTTTCTCATAAACGATTATTTTTCGCCTAATAGAACCAATCAACCAAAACTGTCACAAAAAATGTCAACATAGGTTTTTTCAGTTTTCAAATCGGTCAGTCCGTCCAGCTAGCTGTCTGGCTGTCTGGCAGACTCTCCATCAATTGGTGTGTCACTGAAACTGTTATCAAAACTAACAGTGAATTTTTTTTTTCAGTTTTTTTAATTTGGTCTGTCCATCTGGCGAGCTGTTTGTCTGTCTGTCGGGTTGGTTGCATAAATCAGCATAATTTTCTTCAGTTTTCAAGTGGGTCTGGCTGGCTGGCTGGTGAACAGACCGCACCAATAGAGATTAATGGCTGAAGGTATGAAAATTTTCTTTTTTTTTTTTTTCTTACTGTATTTTGAAAAAAAAACATTTTGTTTTGAAAATTCTTCCTCAAAATGTGGTTCTAGTTATAGGTCTAATTTATAAAGTAAGTTTGCGCTATATTGGTTTCTGTCTGCGAACGTTCACACTTATTTTTTGCTTTTTTTTAGAAGATCAAAATTTCTCATCAGTGATCAGGGCAAAGAGAGAAATAAACAATTCATTTTTTTCCCCAATTTTTCAATTGATCACCCCCAACATGGCATGCTGCCTCGAAGAAAAAAAACGTTGGTCACATGACGGTTTCTATTGAGTGACTAACCGGACCTTTTTATCTAATTCAGTGCGTCTTTTTCATGTTCGTTTTCTGTATCGATCTTAACAATTGGTTAAATGCGCAGAAAAACGCTAGCATCCCTCTTACTGCGCATTTGCGAGCACGGCATCCCACGCCGGAATATCTTTCGCGCTCCAAGGAGGAAAAAATTAATTTTCAGACGAGATTTTATTTGAGACGTTTTTATTTTCATGAGGATTAAGATTGCAAGATTCAAATAATAGATTCAGTCTACAATAGGGTCAATTAGGGAATGAACTGTTTTTATTTGCTTGTATATAAAATGATTATTCTATTTATGTAACTTTCTGGCGGCTTCTTTCTGGCATAGCTCCTCACATATCGATCAGTACATACACACACACACACACACACACACACACATATACACACACACACATATATATATATATATAAATATCGATGATAACAGGATATGTATATATATATTTATTTATCCAAGTATATATGCACATGTGAGTGATTATATATATATATATATATATATATATATATATATATATATATATATCGATGATTACAGGAGTATATCTGCAAGTATATGTGCATATGTATATATGTATCTTTATTTATCCAAGTGTATACGCACAAATGAGTGATATATATATATATACAGGAGTATATCTGCGAGTATATGTACTTACGTATATATATATATTAATTTATCCAAGTATATATGCACATGTGAGTGATGATTATATATATATATATATATATATATATATATATATATATATATATATATATATATATATATATATTAAGATATTTTGAAGACGTGTTTGAGCAATGGGCGTATTTGGTCCGACAGTGTGAATCATAGATTGCGTTATATTACACAGAAACCTATTTTAAATGATTTTCCGTCAATACGAGGTTAATATATCTTTCAGTTTAGACAATGTAAATAGAATAAGCAATTAGTAAAGTGGGCTACTGCTGGAATCGAACATGCTTTCGATAGGGTAACTGCTTCAACGTATTGGTATTCTTACCATTGAAACAAAATGAAAATTAGGGTTGAAAGCAGTTATTCGCCCTTGCATTACCGTCGGTTGTCCAGCTCAATGGTGCGGGTGAAGACGTTTGGCCAGCTACAAAACATAATATACGCACGCAAAGGAATGGACGAACAGATATTCTACATGTTTATAGTAATAAATACTTTTGAATACATAGGAAAATTTTGCAAATAAACTTCAGCATATAAGACAGCTTAGATATAAAAGTACACTTGAACTTGCAATAACAGTCAATTTTTGAACAACTGAAGCGTTGAAATTTAGAGTCATGTAAAGGAAAATCAATTGATGAATGATTATGGTCCGAATAAAGGCTATTTATAACATCATTGGCCTTTTTGAACTGGAAAACATCTGAAAAAGAGTGAGAAAACACCTAGAAACTTCTAGATTCTGAAGAATCTAGATGCTGTTGATAAACCTGATAGAATAAGGCCAAAGAATGGCCAAAAAGAATTTTTTTTCCAAAAAAAAAAAAAATCCATAATAACTATTTTTTAAAAGAGTCAACTGGAAAATGCCAATTTACTAATCTGTACACAAAACGGCATGGCCAGGAGCACAGCACTGGAACACATAAACGAACAAACACGCCAGAATATAAAAAGAGATAGGTATATTTATCTATGTATGCGTTTCGATGTGTGCGTGTACGAATGCCTGTGCCTGTCTGTGTGAGACTGCATGCATGTGTTTCATACAAAGGCTCCAAAAATTATCATTTTTTCATCAAAAAGTATAATTAAACAACTTATTAATCAGAAAATAACGCAATAGCAGAATTAATCGTGCGTTATTATCAGATTGCGAACTATGAACTCGTCAAGGTATGACGGAAACGATGCAGACAATGAGTCAAACAGATGAGCTCATGGTGTGCAATCAGATAAAGGCATGCACTCAATTCCATCATTCACAACATTAGGGACCAATTTAACAAAAACTTACATTGTAAATTCAATCCATTACTAAAAACTTTTTCGACGGAGTATTTTTTTAAAAAACTAATAAACAGTAAATGTTCAGTTTTTCGGCCCTTCGGCTCTATTGGAGCGGCCTGCGCTATGATCACTGCCACTCAATAGGAGTATGACGGCTTCAAGGAGATCAAAGTGTAATGTTTTCACCCTGTTGCAACAGGTGCTTGAGAAGGAGACTGGGTGCACATTTAGGCCCTAGCAAGGCAAGATGTTCTATTAATCGATTGCAGAGCGAAGGCCGAGACGGCTGCAGAACAATCTCATCGCTGCATATTTCACCTGGTATTACCGGACGGTCACCCATCTTGTAATGACCAGGAACAACGTAGCTTTACTTCGGTAATCTCGCGAGCACTGGTACTTCCAATATGATTCGATCCGTACACGTGACTGATAGATAGATAGATAGATAGATAGATAGATAGATAGATGTCATTAAAACTGAAGAAACCCATGTTGACAGTTCTGGTCGACGGTTTCTAATAGACAGAAAAAATCACTTAAAAACTGAAGAAACCCATGTTGACCGTGTTAACATTTTGGGTTGGCGGTTTCAAATCAATGAAACCTTTTTTTTTCATTTTTGTGTTTGGATCATCTAAGGAAATAAAAACTCATTTAACAAAAAAACTGACTTTGATGAAATGTTTATGAACGGAAAATTACCAGTTATCAACATGGATTGTGAGCGAAAGATTGCATTTAATGTCCACCGGGCGTTCGGTGGAAACAATTTCTGGTTGATCATTGTAGGGTAATGAGGTGGACATGGAGAAAGTGGTTGCCCGAATGAGGGAAATGATCAACGGCTATTCAGGAAGACCGATAGATTGCGAGGAAATAAAAAAAATTGATGTGATTACACATAGATAGATAGATAGATAGATAGATAGATAGATAGATAGATAGATAGATATACGATCAAATTGAGATAGATAGATAGATAGATAGATAGATAGAAGGGTAGATAGATAGATAGATAGATAGATAGATAGATAGATATACGATCAAATTGGGATAGATAGATAGATAGATAGATAGATAGATAGATAGATAGATAGATAGATAGATGGATAGAATCAAATCGAGATAGATTGATAGATACGATCAATTTGAGATTGATAGATATGAACAGACTGAAATAGATAGATAGATAGATAGATAGATAGATAGATAGATAGATAGATAGATAGATAGATATAGAGAGATAGATATGAACAGACTGAGTTCGGTAGATAGATAGATGGATTGATACATACATACATACATACATACATACATACATACATACATACATACATACATATCAAAATAAGATAGATATGAACAAGCTGAAATTGGTTGATAGGTGTACGAACAGATAGATATATACTGATGTATGTAGATTTATGTATAAACTATTATAAAAATTTGTTCATTTACATGAATGCTTTGATTTATGCAGTTTTGATTACTGTGGGTTTTGATGTAGAACAGTTTAGGTATTGTGATGCTAATTATTGTAACTAAGTATGAGCTGAAAACAACATTCAATTATATTAGAGATCTTAAACAGTGCAGCTTTGAACAGTAAGGGAAATTTTGGGATAAATCAACCGTACTAATCAAGGTAAACCTATATATGTATGCATCTAGATTGAGTCATGGAATGAGAAGTCTTTGAAAAAAAGTATCAGGAAGTCCAGGAAAAACGTTACAGAATTAACAAATTACTAAGAGAAAATGTCAAAAAATGTTGGGGAAAAATAACGTTAAAAATTGAGCTTGCTGGTGATGTTTGCTCTGTTTTCATAGGAACGTGTAAAAACATTTATGTACAAGCATGTACGCAAATCAGCAGCAAGAGAAACCTTTGTTAGCGTACCACGTTGAGCCTAATCAAAATATCGTGCTTCAAACTAAGCACCTTGCGACGCACACAGGAGAGAGTCAAGCTCAACATTACATCGAAAGATCACAATAGTATATTAAAGAAAAAAAAAACAGGAGTCAGAGATTCCACAAAGTCCATCGTAAAATCCAAATAGCAATTGGCAAGCCATGTTGCAAGAATTTCAGACAACCACTGGACATCATAATTCATTACGTGGATCCTCGGATATCATATGCAAAACTGTGGCCAGCAAATTATGAGATAGCGTGACGAGCTAGACAAGCTCAGAAAGTACTGAATCCGTGAGGCCCTTGATAGAGAGTTCTGGTAAATCTTTGGGAGTTATATGTCAAACGACGGACGTTAAAGGCTGTAGAGAATGATTGTACACACAGGAATATATAACATGAAATGTAATAGACATGGATGCATACGTTTATATGTGTGCACACGTTTTGTCACAGCTCTTTCTACACACACACATAAGCACACACATAAACGCCTGCATACACATACAAACATGCATACATAATCACAAACACTCATCTATACACATGCATGCACACATAGAAATACACACACACAAACACACATATACACAAAGACATTATGTATAGAGAGTGATTTTACAGGCAGAAATATACAACATAAAACTTGGTAAATTTATATGCATACATATATATATATGTGTGTGTGTGTGCACACGTTTCCTTATAGCCTGATCTGCATACACTCATGTACAAACGCACACAAATAAACCCACGTACACATATAAGCAACATAGAAACACACACCAATAAAAGCACATAAACAAACACTCTCACAATGAACACACGCAAACGTAAACGCATTCACATATACATACACACATATGCACATACGCACACGTACAAACACACAGGGACACAAAGCCACGCACGTACAAGCACAAATGTACACATATACACTATATATATATGTATGTGTTTATATATATATATATATATATATATATATATATATATATATATATATATATATATATATATATATTTATATATTTATATGTGGTATATATATATATACGGTATATGTGGTACAAATAAGGCTAGCAGTATAACATAATATAATGATATAAACATGAGCTAGTTTGTGTAGCGAATCCACACTACTATTCATTTTATTTATATATATATATATATATGTGTGTGTGTGTGCGTGTGTGTGTTTATAGATAGATAGATAGATAGATAGATAGATAGATAAAAGGTATAACTATAAATACATGTGTGTACATAGATAGATAGATAGATTGACAGATAGATGAAAGGTATAGCCACACATACGTAGGTGTGCATTGATAGATAGATAGATAGATAAGAACAAAATGTGATGGATAGATAGATCGATTGATAGATTAATAGATAAAGTGGGGAGAGAGACGTGAGATAGATAAGGTAATGCAGATATGTGTAGCGGAGAGAAGGTCGAAAAAAAAAAAATCTACGATAACTGATTTTGTCGGACGACGATCCCAGCCATTTTGGTCTGTTGCCGGAAGTACCGTCGGGCGAATTCGGTCTACGGGATTGAATTCACTAATCACCACCGAAACTAACGACGCCACGTGGAGTCTGAGCTCAACATTAAGGACCGATTCTGTTGCATCTTTCCTACTAACAAAACATCAAAGGCCAGGATCAAGGTGCACTTACAGCCATTATATAAGAAACTGTAAGCTGAAACTGTCACCAAAAACTGTCAAAATAGGTTTCTTCAGTTTTTAAGTCCGTTCGGCTATCTGGATATGTACATATGTACGTATCATGTGTACGGGACACGCCAATGGAGCTAGCCATTATATTAGAAACTGTAAGCCAAAACTGCCGCTAAAACTGTT
>OY735241.1:1430102-1452602 GCA_963457665.1 Thysanoteuthis rhombus
TGACAGTGTGGTTTTTAACATATATTCATTTAACACTCACCCACAGTTTCAATCTCAATTTATTTTTCTTTAGTTTAGTCAAGTGTGTATACAGAATTAATTTCTTCTGAGTCACAACAATATATTCATCTTGGGACCGATGACCCAGCTGGAACGGCCTGTATAAACTGAGAAGTATGTAACGTGTGCATGAGAGAATCATGCTCAACTTCACATGGAGATATCACAAGACAGCACGGTGCATAAGGAAGAAAACGGATGTCCGTGACATCATAGAAACTATTAAGAAACTCAAATGGCAATGGGCAGGCCATGTTGCAAGAATGAAAGACAACCGATGGACATCACGTCTCACAACATGGATCTCCAGAGATCACATGAGAAACCGAGGCCGACAGAACACAAGATGGAGAGGTCAACTAGACAGATTCAGGATATACTAGCTCCGTGATGCCCATGATTGAGAATTGTGGCGAATCCTGGGGAAGGTCTATATCCAAAGACGGACGTTGAAAGACCGATGATGATGATGATGATAATGATGATGATGATGATGATGATGATGATGATGATGATGATGATGATGATGATGATATATTCGTTTATGTTTTTATTTACTTATCTCGTGAAGAAAAATAACATGTACTTATTTATGTTACCTTTATATACAGAGCCATGTGCATATGAACATACACAAACACACATATACACGAACTAATACGTATACGCACACACGAATACAGATACATACATACGTACACGAAGACGCCCACACACCTAAACAGAAGCGTATACAAGCGTAAACATACAAACGCGCAGGAGATTGACACAAACATACATACATGCAAACACACTCTTTCAACATAAAGACATACACAAATACAAACGCTCATACACACACAAAAAACGCTCACGAAACACAAAAATATACGCACACACACAAACAAACGCACACGAATTCACACATGGACACTCTTAAGCACGTGAAGGAACGAATACGGACACACACATATTGATTTACCGAGTTTATAAGGGGTACCTTTTTAGTGACTTCGAGGCACCAATTTTCTCTTTTCATAAAGTATATCAGTCAACTGAACTTTGATATTCATGCTCAAGTCTAAGAATTTCGTTTGTATACTTGCATGCGGGCGTGTAAGCCAGAGACTGGAGCTTGTTTATGATTTCAACTTCTTAGAGGCTCACATATAATCAGCAGCAGCAGCAGTAACAGCAACAGTCTTTTGACATCCTTCTCCAAGATTTCATTGATCTCCCTGTTGCAGGCGCCGCGGTATCAATATTCCTTGACCCTGGCAAGATCGTTGAACCATCTTATTTTCTGCTGGCCACAGTTTGGCATATGATCCCCAGGGATCAACGTTGTGAGTCAGGATGTACAGCAGTTATCTAACACTCTTGCAATATTACTAGCCCATTGCCATTTTAGTTTTCTGACAGATTGTATAATATCTTTGACTCCTGTTTTTTTTCTTTGATATGCTGCATTGTCTTATGATCCCTCCAAGGGGAAATTGAGCATCATTCTACCCTAGGCTCGTTGCATGGTTCTCAGTTTGGGGGTCGATCCTTTGGTTAGGCTCCATGTTAAGGCTTCATAGGTGACTATCGGAAGGATGCATTGGTTGTAAGCCTTGGATCGAAAGACGAATACTGACAGACAAGGATTATTTTGGAACTCACACTGACAATGTTTTTTCCTTATCATGACTCGATGACGAACAGTTTACTTATATAAAGTAAAAGGCATCTAGGGACTGCCTACCTTTGCACATACAATTGTAAGTGTAAGTAAATGTGTATGGATCCTTCACAAAATTGGATCACTTCTTCCACAGTCTATTGTCAACCTCTCCACAAAATCCTATTGAAATTAATTAAGAACTCTTTGAAATATCGAGAGGACAGTAATGTGCATATATATATATATATATATATATATATATATATATATATATATAGATGTACGGAAAAATATATCTTGGTCAAAAAACAACCCCTGGGTGCTTCATAATTCATTCACTCTTTCTTCGGCCCACCGCCCACGCTTCTACCCCCTCATTGAAATCGATCAAGGGTTTTCGGAAATGTCACGTCGTTAAACAGACTGACTGACCGACATATTGAAAGACAGAACGACGGAAAGTTGAGAAGAGCCGACCGAATACATACATCTTTTCAACTTCGTGGGCAAAGGGATGAATAAACACGTTTTACTATCATGAAATACAGCAACGGTGCCTCCCCCCAAAGCTTTCATCATATGATGACCCGGGGGTCAGGCATGGTATCACAGCCGGAACGTCATTACCACAAACCTAATACACCCCAACAGAGTAAAGGCTTCCCATACCCGGCTCGTGAATTCAATATCAAAGGGAGGTAAGCGAATGTGCTGCTACGGCTACTAACATATGTAATGAACAGGAGCAAATTTTATAATTCATGTCGTTTATGATAGAGATGACTAAAACATTACGTAACAAAAATGACAGCAAAATTCAGAACAAGAAATTTGTACCATCTGATTCAGTTTGAAAATTGCATTGTCTGACATCGCCGGGATATTACTAATAAAAATGAATAGATAGAATATTTGCCATAGAGAGAAATATTTATTTATAACGGTAGAATGTATTGACTGTTTATTTACGGCCGGATAAGATTAAGTCTTTTCGATCGAGTCAAAATGTACAGTCTTGGCCTTTTACAAAGCGTTTCCCAAGGAAATAATGACACAGACAAGAAAATATAATCTTATAGCTATTTTATTTCAATAAAAAGATGAGATTAAAAAAGCTGTTTACATTGTAAATTACTGCCATTGTTACCATTGATAACCTGCAATTATCTTTCCACGAAAGCACACAGCTGGGCTTTTTACCTCTAAGATATAGGTAAAAAGTGCATGTTATACATGGGCAGTTACGGCATTCACTATTTGTAACATCAGGTATGCGCAGGTGTGAAATTTTCACTAATAAATGAAATGTTCCAAAAATGTTCCCAAATAAATAAAAAAAATAAAGTAAATAAATATAATAGAATATTCCAGGGTTTGAAAAAAACGTTGATATGTCAAAACCAGCCCAAATCGAATGATCCAATTTCAATGGTCAGAAACACCATTTTTACCGAAAGCTATATAGGTAGACGGTTTTGAAGGCATAATTGCAAACTCAGAAATACGGCAGATGTGGCCAGGAGGAAATTACCAATAATGGCCCCTACGCCCCCACATCTGTCAAGATGCATCATTGGTTGTCCACTCAACCACAAACTGACCAGTCGAGCTCAACAATCAATCTATGGAAATCTCTGCCCAAGACTACGTTCAACCACCATTACCCAGATACCGGTAATAATAATATAATATATTTAGCAACGTGGCTTGACTAATGAGATATAGCTGGAAGGATCAGAGGTTGCATCCATCAGAACGAAAATAATACTGATTATAATAATCAACTAGACCAGAAAGAGTACAGAAACAGACACGACAGGGTAGCAACGGCGATACACTGAGAACTATGCAAACGACTGGGATCTGACCATGCAAAATATTGGTATCGGGTACAAACTGGAGACAGACCTGGAATATAAAGCCACAAATCTCTCCGGGACTTTGACATCCATACTGACCAACTCATCCCAGCTAGAAGACCGAATCTGGTAATCGCGGACGAGGGAAAAAAACACTGCAAAATAAGAGATGGGGCTAGAGGCGACTTGCAGTCACTCCAGTTGTGACCGCCTGGTAACTGGTGTGGAAATGCAAATATTATTTTTTTTTTTTTTATTATTATTATTATTATTATTATTATTATTATTATTATTATTATTATTATTATTATTATTATTATTATTATTATTATTATTATTATTATTATTATTATTATTATTATTATTATTATTTGCAATCTCACACCAGTTGCCTGGTGGTAACTGCTGGATTTTGAGTGACAGCAAGTCTCCTCAAGTCTCCAGCCCTCCTCTCCTAGTACTCATAGGTCGCAGTAATTCTACGATTTACAGTTTTACACCGGTTGCCCAGTGGTTATTGCTGTAGGCTGAGTGACAATAAGTCTCCTCAGGTCTTCAGCTAACGTCTCCTCTCTCTTTCGCATATCATGACAGAGCTACAATTCGTTGCAGTACTTATATCTCTAGCACCTTCCTCTGTTATTATTATTATTTGCAATCTCACGCCAGTTGCCTGGTGGTTACCGCTGGAAGTTGAGTGACAGCAAGTCTCCTCAAGTCTCCAGCCCTCATCTCTTCATTCTTAGATCACAGTAATACTGCAGTTTACAGTTTCACACAGGTTGCCCATTGGTCATTGCTGAAGACTGAGTGACAATAGGTCTCCTCAGGTCTTCAGCCAATATCTCTTCTCTCCCTCGCCAATCATGTCAGTGCTGTGGTTCACATCTGCGCTTTCATTCCCTTCCTCTGTTAAGCCACTGCTAAGATTTAGTGTTGCAGTCTTTTATTATTATTATTATTATTATTATTATTATTATTATTATTATTATTATTATTATCATCATCATTATTATTATCATTGTTGTTGTTGTTGTTGTTGTTGTTGTCGCTATTAGTAGTAGTAGTAGTATTCAATATTCTGATCTTGTGATGTCTGCAAATGATGTTGAGCTCAATTATCTCCTGTGCACGTTGAATGGTTCTCACTTGAAGGGTCAATCGTTTAGTTCGGTTCCGTTGGTGACTCTCCCAAGATGGGGATTTGTTGTTTGTAAACCCTCCTTTTTAGGACTAATGGAATTTTTTTGCTCTGCAAACTATGCCCAAATCAGGCCAACCAAGAGTGATTCGTCTTCTCTTGGAGATTCGTTCTGGAGATTCGTTGATGACAGGAGCAGTACCAGAAGGCGTAGAAAAGCAGGAAACGCCGAAAGCGACCACAGAAAGGAAGCTGTGGAGAGTCATGATTGCTAGCATTCCGAAGATACATTGTACACACGGAGAAAAATCATGGTAAGCAACTTCTCACGCCTTCTCACGCCTTCTCACACCTTATCGCGTCGATGATTTGTTTCTGAATGGACCCATTTGACATGTGGCATTAATGATCGTACGTTGGAGACTTCCAGGAAGCCTCGGACTTTTCTCACTAATCCCCTTTATCTGTGGACTTTACGGCTGGAATGCCACTTCATATTTTTCATCGGAACGAAATATCGAAATCTATTTGGTTAAAGGAATGGCAGATGGATAAACAAATGAATAAATACACTTTGAATACTTGTAGCCGGATTAAACCGTCAAAGTAGGAAGAAAATAAGTGCCACCGTATCTGCATATTTGGGAGCACTCAAACACACAAACACACACACACACACATATATATATGCATATAAGTATATGTGTATGCAAGGGAATGCACATCTATAACTCTGTCTTTCTCTCTATACATATATATATCAACGTGCATATAAATATGTATGCAAGTATGACATCTCTCTCTCTCTCTCTCTCTCTATCTCTCTCTCTCTCTCTCTCTTCCCATGTATATATATATATATATATATATATATATATATATATATGAACATGCATATAAATATATATATATGTATGAACGTACATATCTATCTATCTCCCTATATATATATATATATATATAGATAGATATAGATATATATATATTTGAACCTGGATATAAATATGTGCATCTCTCTCTCTCTCTCTCTCTCTCTCTCTCTCTCTCTCTCTCTCTCTCTCTCTCTCTTGATATATATGTATATGTATACATGCATGTATGGACATGCTTACGTATGTATGTGTGAGGTCTGCATATATATATGAATATATAAGTACATGCATACATATATTTGTATGCATAAGCGTACTTATATCAATGTAGGTATGAGCATATATATATATATATATATATATATATATATATATATATATATATATGAGAGAATATACATGTGATTAAACATATATATATATTTTTTGTGCGAGTAAACGTGAACTTGCATACATATACATATGTACGCATGAGTGTGATTATGTATATATATATAGATATATATATATATGTACGTGCATATATGTGCAAACGTGCATATATATGTGTATGCATGAGCGTATACGTATATATGTGTGCATGAGTGCACGTTGATGCATGCTTGTATATGCATGCTTTTATATATATGTTTTCTTTAATTGTTTATTCATTTCACACACGTGCGCACGCGCATATATATATATATATATATATATATATATATATATATATATATATATATATATATATATATATATATCAAATCCCGGTAGTATTGGTCTTTGATTTTCTCTACTTTTTTGTTTTATACGATCGTTTTTTTCTTATTTTGTCAATTCATCTTTCATATTGATATTTTTGCTTATATACATATTCATCTTCCCGTCTTTATTTCTCTCCAATCTACTCCCAACCATTAATTCTTTGGGCAGTCTTCATAAGCCTATTTTCTCTGAAAGAAAGAAAGAGAGAAATATAAGTCTGGTTACTCACTCAATACAAACTTCCACCTGTGTCTTATGGCAGTATGCCGTGTTTGGAGTGGTGATCAATTTATGCTAAAAAAAGTTGTCATAGGCGTTATCAATGATTTAGTTACATCTTCCGCCCTTCTGTCGTGCAGTGATTTCTGAAAAAAATATCCAAATTTAAAAAAAAAGACAAATCCAAACGCTGCCTCTACAAACGATCCATACTCCGCTAGCCAGCCAGACTAATTTAAAGACTGATAGTTTCAGCTATCAGTTTCAAATCGAAAAAAATAAAGCAATATAAATCTGTTTGCTCACTCCATATACACCGTCTTCGTGATCTATATCTCAGGGCAGCACGCTATTTTCGGGGCGATCAACTAAAACATGTCTTAGAAGCGTGATCAATGAATAAGTTACGTCTCTCGTCCCACTGTTGTGTAGTGAATACTAAGAAAAAAGGTCGAATATCAAAATTAAAAAAAAAAACAAGTTTGACTGAGGGACCAATTTAGCATAATTTGCATTGCAATTTGACCACTCCACTAAAAACCTATCTAGAGGGGAATTTTTAGAAAAACAAACCGACTCTTTTTGCCCAGAAATAAGAAGCAGTTAGTGTTTGTTTGTTTTTTCACACTCTAGCACCGTTGGTACTGCCTGTACGCACTATTCATACATCCATACATACAAACTGACAGACAGACAGACAGACATACATACATACATACATACATATAGATATACATACATACATACATACAGACAGACAGACAGACATACATACATATAGACATACATACATACAGACAGACAGCAGACATACATACATACAGACATCCATACATACAGACAGACAGACATATATACATACAGACAGACAGACAGACTTACATACATAGATACATACAGATGTACATACAGACATACATACATACATACATACAGACAGAGATACATACATACATACATGCATCCATACATACATACAGACAGACAGACATACATACATATTGACATACATACATATTGACATACATACACAGAGACAGACATACATACATACATACATACATACATACATAGCGAACCAGCAAAACAGAAAGACCACGTTAGAAACTGAAGAAAACAACGTTCGTTATGACAGTTACGGTTGATGGTTTCTAAAAGAAAGAAACGAACAAAGTCTCTGTGCATCATCATCCATTATAAGAAAGTAGCTCCGGCAACGGACTATTTTTGTCGGTCTAAACAATCATCCGCTTAAAGGAGTAAACAGGACTGGTAGATAAGAAGCAAGAAACTGGATTCCATTCCTTTCTCTCTACTGTCAGTATCTGACGACTGGAAACGAGAAATTATTGACTACATAATCCTGGCCACCAAACGCAAGCAGAAATTCCTGCCTTGAGCTTTGAGGTAAAACGAATCACACTTTGGGATTCTAGTGCCGCCATTCTGAACGCAACGACGCCAAGAAAGTAAATCCGTTGCCGCACTTATATCTATATTTGCGAAATCTCAGAAAACTAAAAAAAAAAAATAATATCCGTTAATCAAAGATGGCTGACAAGTGAAATTTCAACTCATCAAACACGGCCTGAATAAACTTGTTAGTAACAGATGATTGGAAAGAAATCAAGCCTGGTTACTACAGGATCAAACCCCATTCTTTATTCTATGAATAGAAGTGATGCACTGAACGAAATCGTGTTATTTGAATACAGGGAAATAATTGAAACCTATGGGAAGTAATGTGATTAATCCTTAACTTTTAATTCCGAAAAAATTGAAAAAGGATTTCGAAACAAAATTTTGATACCTGATAGGGATGTGCTATTCGATTATTTCTATAACAAGTCAGGCAGCTTCAGTGTCAGATTCCACTCTTACTTCTATTCCAACTAAATACGATTCCTGGCGCTATAAATCATCTAATTGAACATCGGAAGTAAATTATTTCACTAAAGTAATTCAACTAAAAAAATTGATCTTAATTTTTGTATCTCAAATTGTTTTAATTCCATAATTTGTAAAAAAAAATTTTTTTTTAAATAAGGTCCTGTAAAAATGATCTGATCGTACTAATTATAGAAAGAAAATTCCAATCAGTGTTTTGAAAATGCACCATCATCATCATCATCAACAACCTTTTAGCGCCCATCGTTGGACATCGACCTTCATTCACCAAGATTCGTCAGGCATCTTCATCATGGACGTCATGGAAGCAGCACTTCCTGAATTTCTCAAGCCCGTCACGCCATCTTACATACTGCTGCCCACAGTTTCCCATATGTTCTCTTGAGATCTCTGTTGTGATGTCCACTGGTTGTCTGACATTCTTGCAACATGTCCAGCCCATTGCTATTTGAGTTTTCTAATATCTTCTGATATCTCGGACACCTGCCGTTTCTCTAATATACTGTGTTGTCTTAAGATCTCTCCATGTGAGGTTGAGCTTAATCCTGTCATTAACACATTGCATGGTTCTCAGTTTGAAATTCAATATTTTGGTTAGATTCAATGTTTCAGTTCAATAGGTGACTATTGGGATGATGCATTGGTTGTACACCCTTATGAAATATTAAAGAATAACTTCGAATTCACTCCCTTTCTTTTGGGGTAATTTGCAAGGCAGTAATATGATGAGTTTGCAAAATGATTAGGCTGCCATTGGAATTGCGGCAAAATCAGCGTTGGCTCAAACAGATTTGGGATAATGATGCCAACCCTGTCAATTCAACTCGGTCAGCAAGAGAGTCACGTGTCTATCAGTTGATCGTGATCCCAAATCATGGTGATGAAAAGTTAATTTTATATATCAATTCGGTTCAACGTAACGGGACAAACAGTGAAGAGTTTACTCCCTTAAATTGACTGAGGACTGTCTTTGTTCTTGTTAATACAGAACAAAAAAGTCAACTCCTGCTTAAAGTGAAGTTCAACAAACAGAATTCATGGAGAAAATATGACAATCTTTAATGGGCAGTAAGACTAAAATAGTGAATCGTTTCTGGTTAAAAATAGTTACATGACCAACATCTTTTCGCAGTATGCCATGTTGAGGGTGATCAATGAAAAATTAGCAGAATGGATGATCAATGTATGTTATCTTTCTCGTACTTTCATAGGCAGTGACCACTGAAAGAAAGTCTGAATAATAATAATAATGATAATAATAATAATAATAATAATAATAATAATAATAGCGAATACAAACTAAGGATCAATTTAGTATGAACTTACATTATAAATTGAACCCCCACTAAAAACCTATTTAGGGGGAATCAGAAAAATGTTTTTTGTCGGTAGATATCTCAAGGAGTGAATGCTGAAACCTTCTGCTCTTTAGCTCAATTGGTGCGGTCTGTACGCGTGATACATAAAAATATAGCCAGTCAGACCTATTCAAAAACTGAGGAAACCTATTCTAGTCTGAAATTTGTTATCCGAAATGTATTTATCTTTATGTATGATATGGTCCAACTAGTTCCCTCGTCTTTCTCCAGTTGAACCAATTAGCGAACCGCTCATCGATATCAATAGCATCTGGACTCACAGACGAGAAGAATAGTCAGACAATACATACATAATGGAAAAAAAAGTGGACAGTTTTTGTGGCAGTTTTGGTTGAATGTTTCCAATCCATTGTTGTATAATGACAAATTAGTTTCTTTAGACAATTTATTTGAGTATCATATACAGAACCCTATTCACATATCTATCCAAACGCCCTTCTTTTCACCCATCTATACAAGTCTCCTGAGAACGCTAACCAAGAGGTGAAAGTGAATGTGAAAGTGAAAGTAAAAGTAAATAGTTCCGTCACGTTGGCTATGGTCTTACCTGACCTTTCTTGAGCTCCACATATCCCATTGCTTCTAACTTGGCTCTGTTCATGATAATTATAATAGCATTAAAGAGGACAAGCACCCGAAATGGCGTCACTCGCTTCAGCCTGTTAATAAAAATCCATTAAAAAAGTTGTTTTTTTTGTTTTTTCAAGCATTAAAATTATGACTGGGATATTTTACTGGTTTTCTTTTTAAAATCGACAAATATAAAGTGGCAATGTATTCTAAGAACAATAACAAAACTGGTCTGGTTAGTTACTGAATAGAAACAGTCACTTGACCAGTGTCTTTTGTTAGTGTACTGCGTTGGCGGTGATCAATTAAAACATTGGAAGAAGGGTTGACCATTAAATAACAAGTTTTTCGCGCCTTTACTAAAATGTGTATAAAAACAAAAAAAAAACAAGCGGGCTCAAATATGAACCAATTTGGCAAAAACTTCCATTACAAACAGAACCCCAGGAAAATCATTCTCCAGACATAATAAGAAAAAGGTTAAATTTTTCGATCCCCTGGCTCCATTAATGTGGCTTGTAGGCGTTATACATTAATAAATAGCCAGTCAGACCCTTTTAAAAACTAGAGAAACATATTTTGACGGTTTTTAGCTCAAAAATGTTAACTTCTCCGTTTAGATAGTCCTATGTAATCATCAATTTTCTACAGTTATTTTCAACAATCCAATGTTATAATGGTTGCTAACGTTCGATAAAAATCTGCTTTCAACCATTGCATTTGGATAGTACACACCAAGAATACCGTAGAATGGATCGGCTGAAACGTAGTATTAACGACATAACAAGGAGATCAATTACCTGAAAAACTCATTGGATAGCAAAAATGTGCGCGTGTTTGTGTCTTTGTGATCACCAGCGCTCCTATCTATGCTATGTTGTCTACAATCTTGAAAATTGGCATCAGTACTCCACATAAACCCCTCTGGAAATGTATGTATTAGGAAAAAAAAGTCTTTTTTCTAAGTTTTGGGAGTCTTATTTTGATGTGTATAGTTTATTATCAACATCTAGATTCTCCAGAATTGAGATGTTCCTAAATGTTTTTTTCATCCCACTCAAGATGTCTTTTTCTATAGAAAACGCCATTGATATCATGAAAAAAAAAATTGGGGGGCCATATTTATTCTCTGAGGGAATTATTATCATTTTGACGCTGCGGTCGTACAATTATACACTGTGATGGCGAGTCTATTGATCTTAATACAGCATCTATTTTTAGACGAATCAATTTTTTCCCACTCTAGGCAAGATGTTTTTTTGTGTGTGGAAAAGGCAAGTGATGTCATGAACAGAATTTATCTTGACTATATTTATTCTCTGACGAATTTTTTTTTACGTGACTACAATTTTTGGCACTACGGTCGTTCAATTATCGACTGTGAGAGCGAGTCTATTTTTTCTAATACAGCATTTTTTTTAGATGAATTTTTTTTTGCTACTCTACTCAAAATGTTTTTCTTGTGGTAAACGCCAGTGATATCATGAATAGAATTTATTCTGGCTATATTTATTCTATGACAGAATACTTTTTACTGGACTACTAATTTTGACGCTACGGCTGTTCAATTATACACTGTGATGGCGAATCTATTTTTTCTAACAAAGCATCTATTTTTAGATGAATTGATTTTTTTCTACTTTACTCAAAATGTTTTTTTTAGTGATAAACGTGAATGATGTCATGAACAGAATTTATTCTGGCTGTATTTATTCTCTGACGCAATTCTTTTTACATGACAACAAATTTTGACGCTACGGTCGTTCAATTATACACTGTGATGGCAATGCTATTTTTTCTAACACAGGATCTATTTTTAGATGAACATATTGTCTCCTTGCATCCGGGCACTGCTATTTCTAATCTTCGCACTGTCCTTCATGTTGTCGTGTTTTGCACCTACTTATTCGGTTTTATGATCACGAGATGTGATTGTTGCAGAACGAGACAAGTCCTGTTATTTCTTTACATCGTCAGTGAAAGATGTAACGGGATACTTAGATCTGGAACCGATTCAAGGAGACAGATTTCTCCTTATTGTAGGGATGTTGTTGTCGATGAGGATGACGATAAAGATGAATAAGATACGCCATCGTAGTCAATAACTGGACAACCGTAGCGTCAAATTTGTGAATATTTAAAAAAAATCTATGGAAGAATGAATATGGTCAGAATAAATTCTATGTATGACATCAGTGGCATTTCTATAGAATAAGAAAACATCTAGAAATATCTAAATTCAGTAGAATCTGGATGCCATTTCCACAGGAGAACCTATGAAATAGAGTAAATGAGAAACATCTAGAAATATCTGGATTCCGGATAATCTGGATGTTATTACCTTTCAAAAACATCTAAAATAGTCTTGAAAAAACATCTAGAAATATCTAGATTCTGGAGAAAATGAATGTAATTTCCATTGGAAAACAGTTAAAATGGAGTCTTTAAAAAAATCTTCTGGGAGCATAAGCTCTAAAAAGCTTCCCCCTCCCCCCCAAAAAAACGTTTTTTTATGCCTTATGCCTCTGTGACGTTTCTAAGGGTAAAATTCCCGTACCACATTATTTTAATTCTAGTTAATGACTTGAAAGCAATTTTGAATAGCTAAAAGTGGCTTGATTTATCAACAAAAACAACAACAACAACAGCAGCAACAACAACAACAGCAACAAAACTGGCTAAAATTGCGTAGATTTGATTTCCACGTAACTGAGCATTGGGCGACTGTATATATCCCCAAAACTCGTACAAAGGCTCCAAATAGTAAATATACAACGTATCAAGATAATAACAAAAATATAAGCCGGAGTTCTGAGTACATAAGTTGGAAATCACACGTTTGACTTTCAGTGTTATTGATCATCCCCAACACCTCGTGATACCGAAAGTCATTATCATTATTAGAGTTATTACTAGTATTATTATTACGACCATTATTTCTATCATCAATATTATCATTGATATTACCATTATCAACATTGCTATTATCATTATTAAAATTATTATCAATACTATTATTATTATTATCATTATCATTATCATTATATATTATTATAAATATTTACATTATCATCGTCATTACTATTATCATTTCTATTATCATTTTTATTACTATTATAATTATCATCCTTATCATAAATATCATTATCATTATAATTGCTATTATTATTAATATTATAATTAATATTATCAATAATGATAATAACTACTAATGATATTTCCTTGATTTGCTGTAAAAAATCATTTTACAAGCCTCTCACCAGCGACCCAAGCTAGATGATGATGATGATGATGATGATTATCATAATTATGACTACTATCACCAGTAATGATAATATCATCATCATTATTACTATCACCCTTATTACCACTATTATTATCATTATTATTGACACAATTACTATCATTATTATCATCATCATCATCATCATTATTATTATCATTATTATTACTATTATTATTATCATTATTATTATTATTATTATTATTATTATTATTATTATTATTATTATTGTCACTTCCATTATCATTATCATTATTTCCTTCCTTGTAATGATCGTCTCCATTAGTTCTCTCATTTTTCACCGTCATTACTACAATAATTACAATAATTATCACCTTCCCCTATATTGTATCTTGCGCTTCCTTACTGTACTGGGCTGATTCGGGTGCCCCTCCCTGATTCCCGTCCCTGCCTCCAACCAATCACTCCTAATTGAAAGGTGGCAGCAGGGAAGCAAGAAGCCAGTGATGCCGGGGGGGGGGCGAGCATTCAGGCAGTTAAATTATGAAATAGACAAAAAGGCTGCCCGATGGACTGAGATTGCTGCCCGGACCGGAGAGGTTCGGGCGGTTAGAGCGGGTCAGTGGTGAGCTAAGCATCTTAATATCATTCTTGGGTTTAATAACTTTCCCTACGGTGTCCCAACGGTGATAGAATGAAGGGAGATGATTCGAAAAAGAAAATGTCAACGCGGGATGAATTTGAGTGAATAGTGGTCGAATGATTTGGTAACTTTTCATTATTGGAATGACTGGACCCGTGGGAGCGGGGAAAATAAATAGCAAGATAGCTAGATAGATAGATCAATTGATAGATAGATAGATAGATAGATAGAAAGATAGATAGATAGATAGATAGATATGAACAAACTTAGATAGACAAATTGACAGATTGATAGATAAGAACTGACAGATTGGTAGATATTGAATATATACCTATACATTTGAATAAGCCCGGTGTTTCAAAAACATTGAATGTTGTGTAGTATAAGATACATCATAGAATCTATTTGAAAACTTAAATGGCAATGGGCAGAACAAGTTGCAAGAATGGCAGACAGCCGATAGACATCGCGACTCACAACATTGATCTCCAAAGATCACATACGAAACTGAGGCCGACAGTGTGCAAGATGAACTGGACAAATTTAGAAAATACTGACTCTGCGACGCCCACGATAGAGAGGATGTGGCAAATACTGGGGAAGGTCTATGTCCAACGACGGACGTTAAAAGACTGATGATGATGGTAAGTATAAGATAACATTCATATACAATACATAATGATAATAGATGTGAAAAGACTGATAGATAGATAGATAGATAGATAGATGGATAGATAGATAGATACATAGATACATAGATAGATAGATAGGATCAAATTGAGATAGATAGATAGATAGATAGATAGATAGATATGAACAGATAGGTAGATAGATAGGATCAAATTGAGATAGATAGATAGATAGATAGATAGATAGATAGATAGATAAGATCAAATTGAGATAGATAGATAGATAGATAGATAGATTGATCGGATCAAATTGAGATAGATAGATAGATAGATAGATAGATAGATAGATAGATAGATAGATCTCTTCTTGTTGGTGTCTACTCCTTACAGCCCTTGAATCATTTCCCCTTTCTAAACACAAAGACACGCTTCAAAAGAAGAAAAATTACTATGAAAGTTCCATCGAGAAGGCACTACGATATGCCAACTGAAAATCGTAATTGAATTTAGTGAAGTGTTGATTGGCGAAGATCGTCTCTTCACCAGAGCAAGTGTTGAGTGTCGACTGAATGTCGTTTCGACCCTTCTCTTGGAGGTTTCGGTATTTTCATGGACTCGGTCGGGGGCTGAGGTTTGGGGTTGGAGTATTTGGGGGGCTGGGAAGGACTTGGGGTCGGCGTGGAAAATTGACTGACAGGTTAATCGAAAAATGAGAAGCAGACAGCGGAGAAAAAAAGAGACGGGGGCTCAAAGAGGAGGAAAGAAAGTGATAAAGGAAACTAGCATTCCGAGGGAAATTATGAAGTACCTCCGACCTTATATGCTGCTTTTTAACTCGTAAATTAAGCAGTGGTAGCCGTGTTAAAATCAAGTATTGATTGGTGAAAATATTTCCAGTGTGGTTTGAATCACAAATTTATGATTTAGAATTGAAAAGAATTAAAAACATGGACACGAACTGAAGGAACAATTTGTCATGAAGTTTCATTGAAAATTTAGCCCCCAAATAACTTCCATTATAAGTTGAGCCACCAAATATAAACCTACATAGGGGGTAAATTTTCGAAAAAAAAAGTAAATATTTTCCCGCTCAGGGATGTATGTGCAAAATTTCAAGTTTCTACTTTGTACGGTTTGGGATGGGTGAAGTCTACATACATACATACATACATAATGTCAGAACACATGAATAAGCTAAACCCAGCAACAGTGATTAAACTGGTCTATTGTTATAGCGGTGATTAATACAGAAAATGTGGAAAAGAATGGAGACTCCGAGAAGGGACAGGCAGAGAGCGAGAGAGAAATACTGGGTACAAAATAAAGGAAAAGCTTTCGCATAAAACTACATTGTAAAAAAGTTCGAATTAAGAAGAAAAAAACAACGTTGAGAGGGAGGAGACATAAAAAGGACTGTGGTAGAAACAAACTTTAATCACAAAGCAAAGACCAATCCCCGTGGCCGAAAGGAAGTGTGGTCACCTACGGTTGGTTGGCCATGAATCAATCCACCGCCGAGTCATACCAGTGATATGTATCCACAAGACACTTTTTGGTCGGTCTGTCGGTTTCAGATATGCTTAAACATAGAAAAAGGAAGGAACAGAAGTGATGTCATTGAAAAGTCATTTTTTACCGGCTGCTAATGATATCACAATAGAATATCTAAAATCTACATCAAAAACTAAAAATGGCCATACACGATTTTTAATGAAACTAATACTCTCAGGATATTTCCATATCACAATATTTTACAAGTATGAGAATCAATTGACTCGAAGAAAGACTACTTGCTCTTCTTCATCCTTCTCCTGTTACTACTAACATGGATTGTGGACATGTTGTTGAGCTTATGGTTCTTGTTTTTTGAATGGTACTCAATGCCTATCAATCAAGCACTCAACACAAGGGCCTACGTTTAAGAAGCCCTTTCCAAGACTGAGAGATTACAGCCGAATCACGTGCTATTTACAGGTTCGAGGTTGAGGAAAAGATATATATACATATATCTATATATCTATATATATCTATATATATATATATATATATATATCAACCTATACAAATTTATTTACTATGTATGTATATATATTATTCACTCATCCTATACGAATTTATTAATTTTCTATACACCACCCACACACACATATATACATATACATATACACACACACACACACACATATATATATATATATATATATCATTTCCTCAACCTATATATATTTATTCACTATGTATGTATATATAATATTTCTTCATCCTATACGAATTTATTTAATTTACTACATATATATATATATATGTGTGTGTGTGTGTGTGTGTGTGTGTGTGTTTAAGAAATGGGTATATGATCCGACAGAATGATTATAAATTGTGATATATTATATAGAAACTCATATTTGATGGTGGATATATATCATTTACAATCATTCTGTCGGATCATATATCCATTTCTCAATAACATAATTGTCGCGTTGAAAGAAGCAAATAGAGCCGATATAGACTGAGGACGAATGAAATGAGCATTAGAAGTTGAAACAGTTATTCAGGCCTTTGCATCAACGGCGGCTTTTCAGCTCAATGGCAAGAGCAACTCCATGTTAAAGTGACAACCCCATGGGTCATAGGTTTGATTCCTGCAACAGTCCCATTGTTTATTCAACATTGCCTAGGCCAAATGATATGTTCCCCGTGTTATTAGGAAAGTCATCAATATAACGATATATATATACATATATATATATATATATATATATATATATATATATATATATTGATATATACATATATATATATATATATATATCGTTATATATATATATCGTTATATATATATATATATATATGTGTGTGTGTGTGTGTGTGTGTGTGTGTGTGATGAATGAATAAATAGATTTGTAGTGATATAAAGCTTGCCATTTCGGCTCAGCTGGTCGCAGAGCCGCCCAGCAATTGCTTGGTAGTGATTTCAAATCATGTTCAGGAAATTTTGATTTTATCTAACGTTACGGGATAAACAAATACAGGAGAGTCCATTCCTCTAAATCAGTTGAGGACTGTTCTCATCTTGTTGACACGATATTGATATAGACCATTCGAGGTACAGGGGTGTTAGATTAATTGGAAACCGTCAACCAAAACTGTCAACCTAAGTTTCTCCAGTTTCCAAATTGGTCAATAAAGCTACAGGGCTGAAAATTTGAACATGTGATTCTTATCACCCCTGCCTTTTCCTAAATCCCCCCTAAAATGTTTATGTTTGTTTGTGGGGGTTCAGTTTGCAATGTAAGTTTATGCTAAATTGATCCTTTGCGTGGTCTCGCTTGTTCTTTGATGATCATTACCCAAACAAAGAGCGGTGAAAGTAAATAATGCCTTGATCACACCTTTTCCCAATGTTTTAATTGATCATCCCCAACACAGCATGCCACCGAAAACGTTAGTCTCGTAACAATTTCTATTGGGTAAATAACCACACCTATCTGGCGTATCAGCATAACCCCAAAAATGGCCTGCCTGATCAACCAGTCGAGTGGGCTACGTATAATCTACTCGTTGATCATACGTGTGTGAGTGTGTGTCTCTCTCACACTCTTGAACTCTCTCTTGAACTCTCTCTTGAACTCTCTCTTGAACTCTCTCTCTCTCTCTCTCTCTCTCTCTCTCTCTCTCTCTCTCTCTCTCTCTCTCTCTCTATCTGGGTGCACCTTGTCACATTTTAGGGATACGACTTCAAAGGTGGGTATCTCTTCATGCGACTCATATATATAGATAGCCAACTAGCCAGCCACATAGACTGACTTAAAAACAAAAGAAACGTATGTCGACAGTTTTTGTTTACAACATCTCAAAAGAGAGACGTGAGTACACGACTAAGAACCATCTAAGAAGGTTTTGTGTTGTGTTTTAAAAAAAAAGAGTTTTGGGGTTGGGGCAGGGGTCTATAGGGCCGTTTTGGACCGAAAATATCCAAATCTTTTGCTGGTATTCTTTAGATGATTTTAGGAAAAGATCTACTTTTTTTAGATAATTTTAATTAAAACATCCATTTTCTCAGATAATTTCAGATAATTCTTTCAATAATTAGTTCTGGATCACGGTGATTCATATACGCGAGATACGGATGTCTGGTCTATTCAGTCAAAGCGAGCGGCCACGATGTCACATTTTGCAGATGTATTCACTGTGAATGCCAAAGTAAGGAACCCAGGTTGTCATCAATTAAATAATAGTTTATTTGATCCATGGTTTCAGTTGAGCGTAAAATTTCAGCGTTAATCTCGAATCAGAAATGAGCATTCATCAGTTAGAAACGATGACAAGACATCGGTTCAAGATGACCGCTGTAGCATACGTATATTTAATCGAGTTTCAAGATGATGATATTTAAATCCGGATGTAGTCAATCTCTCTCTCTCTCTCTCTCTCTCTCTCTCTCTCTCTCTCTCTCTCTCTCTCTCTCTTTCTCATTCAATCTATTTCCATCTTCCTCCCTTTTGTTCATGTAGCTGTAGTTATATTCTACATCCTCTCTTCGACAGTGTGGTCAAAATGGTAAATTTCACCCTCTTTTACTCTATACGACTAAAATCACGTTCGATGCACCGGTTCTCGTATGATCATCGAAGTTAAGCGACATCTTACTTGGGCAATTACTTAGATGGGTGACCAATACCAGGAACTTTAAGCAAAAACAAAATTGTTCTTTGACCGTTCCAGCTAATGTCCTGCGCCAAATTTGGACCTGACAGTGCACCCAGTCCCTTTCTCAAGCATGCACTGCTCCAGTGACAGTGTACTTTCCTAGAAACCACCGAACTCGTTTCAAGTGACAGCAATCGTCACCGCCATCTTTCTTCATACAGGATATCCTAAAATTAACGCCAAATCTTATCCAAAACAATTGGACAACTCTAGCCGTCAAAGATGACCAAAGGATATAAGTTTCTTCACATGAGCGTGTGTTGGCATGTTTGTATATGTGTCAGTTTGTTTGTTCCAGCTCTCCTGGAAATACCGATTTATCTACTGATTTGAACATTGGTATCAATACTTACCAAGATCGTTTCTAAAAATAAGTTTGGATTCCGATTCGGGAGAAAAAATAGTTTTCATATTACCTTTTTTTTTTTTCAACAGGTTTATTAATTTGTTTATTTGTTTCAGCGCCCCTGGCAATACCGATTTATTTACAGATTTGAACATTAGCATAAAAACTCACCTAGATCCCTAGTTTTGATTTCGATTTTTGGAAAAAAATATTTCTCATTCTAATTTTTAATTTTTTTTTTCTTCTGAAGGCCTTATTCTGACGGGTTTATTAATTTGTTTGTTTGTTTGTTTGTTTCAGTGCTCCGGGCCATAACGATTTGTCTACCAATTGGACAACTGACATCTGTATTCAACTAGATCCTTTCTAATAATATTTCTTTTTTTATGACTACAGAAAATGTAAACATTTATAAATGTCTTCTTAAAAATCTATTTTGTCTTTTAGCTTTCCTCCTCTTTTTAGTGCTCCACGTTTGTCCTTGTTACTCTTTTGAGAAAATATCAATCAAGACTGTCAACGTATGTTTCTTAAGTTTTCAACTCAGGCTATCTGGCTGCCAAGTAGACTATCTTTGTATGAGTCTCATGTAAAGACCTTTTAACTTCCCCCCGAAATATATTAGGTTTCAGTGGTAGGTTCAATTTACAATGAAAGTTTATACTAAATCGGTTTCTCACTTTGTGTCCAGCATTATTCACGCATGTTTGTTGGTTTTTTTTTGAAAATTGAGACTTCTTTCAGTGATCACGGCCCATCATCATTAATCATTCATTAATTACTCTTTTTATCAATTTTTCTATTGATCTCCCCTAACATGGGACTGTCAAAAGACTTTGCTCATGCAACAGTTTCTATAGATTGACTAACCAGACCTGTTTTTCTTTTTATGTCCTTTGTTCAAGTTTCTTTATGGAACAACCGATGGTTGCGAAGGGTTCCCCCTTGTGCATGCATTTGTTTGTGGATTTGTGTGTTCCAATGCTCCTGGTCATACCGTTTTGTCTACGGAATTGAAAATTGTTATCAGTACTCCACCAAAATATTTTTCTTTATTTTTAGGCAAAAAGGTTTTTTTTTTTACATTTTAGAGGCCTTGTTTTGATGGTTTTATAAAAACATCTAGATTCTAGAGATTCTACATGTTTTTTTTTACTCTGTTTTTTATGTTCTCCCGTTGAAAAAGTCAGTGATGTCATAAATGGAATTCATTCTGACCATATTCATTCTTTGATGAATTTTTTTTTTGCATGACCTCAAATTCAGACGCTACGGTTGTTCTGTTATCAACTGTGATAGTAAGACTCTCTTATCTCCGTTTGTATTTGGGGGGGGAAGCTTATCATATTACCGGCAAATAACGATTACCACAGTTAAGAATCTTCAAGTTTTGTCAGTGCCTGCATGGGGGACTCTCTGGAAAAACCAAGTGTCATAAATAGCTGGCTACCATGTAGAAAGCATGCAATGATAATCCCATTAATCCTCCAAAGGAGAAAACCGATCTTAGCACTATGCTCAATAAATCGAGGTAGCATTCCCCCTTCTCGACCCTTTTAAGCTCTTTGAATAGCCTGGCTGCAGGTAACAGGGACTGAATGATTTTTTCTCCCTTTCCGTATCTCTCGGCATTTCTTCTACCTTCTCCTCTTCCTCTTCCACCTTGGTCTTCCTCTTCCTCCCCCTCCTCCTCCCTTTTTCTTTTTTTCCTCCTCTTTGCCTTCTCATTAATCCTTGATTCGTTTACACACACCTTCCCATCCCCCTCCAAGACACACCTCTCCAGCAAATCATTCATCATTGTCTATAATTATACACTGTTTCCTGCACGAGTTTTGTGATCCCCTACTCCAGTGTTCCCGACAGTGGGGCATAAGACCCACGTTATGATAATTTGACAATACTGGGGGGGATTCAAAATTTGGGTGTGAGGAGTGGAAAGCCAAAGCTCAAAACTGATTCATGTTAAGGCTTGATCAATTAATTCCTAATAATAATTACGTAGTACCATCAATTCCTAATTATACAGTACTATTAATTCCTAATTATGAAAGCCTGTTAATTTCTAATTACATAATACTATTAATTACTAATTTCAATATAGATTCCATTGTAACTAGCACTTAACTCATTATAATAAAGGGAAATCAATCCAAGCATGAAAGTTTCAGATTTGGCCGAAAGCCAAGAATTTAATCATACACATGAGATACAATTGTTTGCCACATATATGATTGCAAATTTTATTCTTTTTCATTCCAAGAGATTGACGTCTACAACGCCATGACTACAATTGAAATTTGAACACTTGTTTTAGCTTGAGATCAGCAGCAGCTGTCTTAGTTGACGATTTAAAATTTTGCACGGAAATGCTTCGGTCAGCCCAGTTAGAATTTTTCTCTAATCCAAAAGTTCATTGAAGGAAAATGATTTTTTTTAAATTGGGCATTTTTAAGATTTTGGAGGAAAATCACTCCGGATTGCAAGTTCTGTTTTTCTGTCTCTGAGAAATTAATTATGCGATCAAAAATTCC
>OY735241.1:1460102-1475102 GCA_963457665.1 Thysanoteuthis rhombus
TAATTTTTTATGAAAACAATTAAATATATAGTTTTAATTCAATCAAAAGTTTGTCTAATCAAAACAAGTACATAGAATAACTATGTTTTAAGATCAAAAGTTTATATATTCAAAGTGAAATCAATCCTTTTTTTTTCCAATAAGTAGATTTTGTCAATTAGGCATTCTCGTTGATTCTGCGCAAGGTGTACATACATTTTGTTAAAATTGTTTTTCATGGATATCTTCATCATCAGTCTGTAAGCGTCTGTCGATGGACATAAACCTTCCCCAAGATTCGCCAGGCCTCTCTGAGGGTCCATGAGGGTCAGGTTCTATATTCCAGCCACAGAAGTAACTATCAGTTGGATACATTGGTTGTATACGCTTTTCTAGAACCAGTGGGATTATCCTACTTACTTATAGAACCCTATAAACTTGACATTTGAACCTTGATCAACCCGTACCTATTATTTCATGTGAGGTTGAGCATGATTCTCTCATGTGCACGTTGCATTGTTCTCAGCTTGAGGGTCAATCTTTTGCTTAGATTCCATATTCCTGCTCCATAAGTGACTATCAGGAGGATGCATTGGTTGTATACTCTTCTTTTTAGAACCAGAGGGCTTTTCTTGTTTTTGAAAGTCGAGCTTGCTCTTCTGAAAGCTTGTCAAACTAGAGTTGTTCTTCGCTTGATTTCTTCTTCTTTTGATGACTTCAGGGAGACTCACTGTCCTAGGTAGAAGTAGTGGTCCACTTTCTCCAGCTCTCCGCGATTCCGAAATGGTAATAAATCATCTCTGAATGTTAGGGATGCGTGTTGATATTCACGTGTACGTGAATATAACTTTCTTTCTATTCTCTACATAATTATTTCCTGTGTGTCATTCAGAATTGATTGTTATTTATATGGTCTTGCTTCGCCGATCGACCTAACTGCTTATTATCCGAACCATAACTATTGCCCTACTGAGGGACTGAAGGGAGGTAATCCAGTCATGAGATCCGGAAATTCAATCATGGCCGATCGACTCGCGGCGGATATCCGGCTATCAAAGAAACTAGAAAGCATGGAATCCGATATCACCAACGCTTTCATGTCTGTCTCCTCTTAGCTCGCTTTTGGATACTTCCACCAACGCCCCTTTTTTTCTCTCTATCTTCTTCACGTAGTCATTCACCACATTTCTCTCAGTTGGACCTGTCTCTAGAGTGTTGCTAACTAAAAAAAAAATTCTGCTAGTTTGATGGCTAAAAAAATGCCAAAGAGTGGTGAATTTCTAGACAAATAGCCAAAGAAAAAATGCCTACAAGATGTTTAACTGAAAAAAAAAACTCAAGAAAATACCAATAATGGTCTAAACGGTCAGTCACGACCGCGCTTATGTAGCACTTTTTGCACTACCAAAATAAAAAACACGCTAGATGTAGTACAAAAAAAACGTTAAATTGGCAACACTGTGTGGTTGACGACGGACGCTATTACAAAACAGTTGTATTTGGTTATTCGTGGTTTCTCAAAGTAGGGGACGGGACCAATGATTGTAATGGGTTTTAAGAACAGGGTATAAAGCAGTGATTCCCAACCTAGGGATCTACAGGCCATAGAGGTTTGTGGTTCCCAACCAAGGATATGCAGGTTCCTGGAGGTTCACAAATGTATTGCTGGGGGCCTGTTGAGTGGGGAGACCTCTCAAAAACATTGGGTTCGTGAGCTCGTTGGGTGGGTAGGCTTGTCAAAGTCCTGGGTGGATAGGAAAAGGGTTCCTCGGTAATGTAAAGGTTGGGGAACCATTAGTGTACGGTAAGGCTGTATCTAAGATGCTCAGTGATCACAGAGAAGCCAGAAATGGCTAAAAGTAGCTAGATTTAATAATGACTGATTGGTTAGTCACACAATAGAAACCGTCACGTGAACCACATCTTTTGACAGCATGCCGTGTTCGGAATGATCAATTATAAAATGGAAAAAAAGGAATGATCAATGAATAAGTTACATCTCTCACATTTTGTTGGGCAGTGATCACTTAAAAGGCCTGATACGTACAGAGCCAGCCAATGAGATAGCTGGGCGAACGTGAAAACTGAAGAGAACAACATTGACAATTTTGGTGTCTATAGGTTGGTGGTTTTTCCATTGTTCGAATCGGTTAGATATGCTCCAGGGGGGGGGGGGGCAACTGCTCCCTTACACCCTCTAGCAACTCTATTTCCTACTAACTGGTTTAGCGGGGGGACAAAGCCAAAATGAAATTCTGAACGATAGCTCGCTTCTACAATCGACTTTGTTATAGACGCGCTCGGAAAAGTGCCTCCCATTTACGACGCCAAGACTACGATTCGAAACCATACATTTTTTTTCACAGCTTCAGATTAGCAACTGCTGTCGTAGTTGACGATTTGAATTTTTGCACGAAAATGCGTCAACTGGTTTTCTGTAGCAGCTGTCTGAGTTGACGATTTGAATCATTCAATGTATACAACTTACTGGTCAGAATAAAACTGGCTTTTAGTTCAATCTAAATTATTTATTACTTATCAATTTGATTCGTCAACTACGACGGTTAATCTCTTGCTAGGATGTCTTTCAGTGAAACTATAAACCTGAACTACAACAGCTGCTGCTGATCTTGATCTAAAAAGAAAATTTAATTCGTAGTTTTAGATAGAAGTTTTTGACCAAAATCTCATGATCCACGTATACCACAGTTTTTAAATGGAATGTCAACTATATATCTATCGATCTATCTATTTGTTTGTTTCTATCCTTCTATCTTGCTACATATTTCTTTTTTCCCGTTACTATCTATATATTTATCCATCTGTCTATTACAGTTTGTTTCTATCTATTTATCGATCAACCAACCTATCTCAAAGAGTTCGTATCTATCTATATATCCATCTATCGAATGTATATCTATCCGTCTATTTGTCTACCTATCACACTCTGTTCATATCTATTTGTGTATTTCAATTTATTCCTCTCCCTCTCTCTTTATATATATGTGTGTGCGTATATATATATTATTGTGTCATCCACAGACAGCTGTTTCAATGTATTACATCTCTTCAGTGTGACTATAGACTTTTTATCCCATCAAGTACCGCGAGGCAGAATTGAAACCCTCACATCAGGCCGATATCCTACCTCTGGACTACGGAACTGGGTGGTCAGTAAGACTGAATTTCAGCAGTATATTCATTTACGCAGAAACTTCTCATCCACTAGAGTGCTCAATTCTTATAGAAGAGCATTGCATAAAGCTTACAGAAGATGAGTTACCTCACTTAAAGAGTGCTCAACCCTGAATAGAGGAGCATAATATATATATATATATAATGTGTATATATATATATATATATATATATATATATATATATATATATATATATATACATATATATATATATAGATATATATATATTCAGTTTGTTCGCATCTATCTATCTATTCATCTAGTTATTCCAATTTGTTTACCTCTCTCTCTCTTTCTCTTTCTCTCTCTCTCCCTCTGTCTCTGTCTCTCTCTGTCTCTGTCCCTCTCTCTCTCTCTCTCTCTCTCTATATATATATATATATATATATATATTAGTTTCTTCCAATCTATCTATTATATATTTATTTCAGTTTGTTCAAACCTATCTATTTCAGTTCGTTCGTACGTAGGTATGTTTACATCTTTAGACATATTCATATATGTCCCCTAGTTCGTTCAAATCTATAATACGATTTATTTATCTATATACGTATTTAAGTTTGTTTCTACGTACCTACGTATGTAGGTATCTATCTATCTATCTATCCACTTATCTATTTATGTGCTTCACTTTGTTTGTATTTATCTATCTGTGCGTGTTTGCATATGCGTTTGTGTTTGTTTTGTGTGTGTGTGTGTGTGTGTGTGTGTGTGTGTGTGTGTGTGTGTGTGTGTGTGTGTAAATATGCATGAGTGCGTTTGTGTGGGGAGGGGAATAACTGTGTGTATTTTTGTGTCTCTTTCTATCAACAGGTGCGTCAGAGATATCAACTGGGAAAATTGGATTTTCCAGACTGGTACTTGCTCGCTCATTCAACTGAAGTGGAAAATTGTGTGCCGCGACTCCCCCACGGAACTGGAGATTACCCCGTGACTTAATTTGTTAGCCAGAAATACCTGGATTCGAAATGTGACAAAATTTTTAACAAATCCCATCATGTCTCTAAAAATCGAGGCGGATCTGGGCCTTTATGGGGTCTTACGCTGAATTTTTTTTTTTTGGTTGTGGGGCTAAGCAAAAATGGATTTGGAGGCCCCGCCACCTTTATGGGGCTCAAAGCAGATAATATAAGGGAGCGTAACATCTCCTTTATGGGAGCCTTAAGTAAAAATTGATTTAAAATTAGTTACTTCTTTCATCTTTTGTTGGGCAGTGATCACTAGAAAAAGTCTGAATTTTTAAAAATAAGCGTGAATTTTCTGGTGACAGAGTAGAGGACTGGTTTAGCAAAAACTTACTTTGCAAACTGAACATCAACAGGGAAAACTTTTTGAGGTTGGGAATTTTAAAAATGAAAACCCAAACCATTTTTTCTAAACATAAGGAATAATTTTTCAAATTTTGAGCCCTCAATCTTTAGGGGATCGTCCGGTACGTGCAATATATTTTTATATATATATATATATATATATATATATATATATATATATATATATATATATATATATATATATATATATGTATATATATATATATATATATATATATATATTATTGTGTCATCCACAGAGAGCTGTTTTGATGTATTACATCTCTTCAGTGTGGCTATAGACTTTCCATTATCCCATCCAGTACCACGAGGCAGGATTGTAACCTTCCCTTCAGACCCGGAGGCCGATATCCTACCTCTGAGCTACGGAACTGGACGGTCTGCTGAATGCTGAATTTAAGCCGTATATTTATTTACACATAAATTCCCCTTCCACCAGAGTGCTCTATTCCTATGGAAGAGCATTGCATAAGCTCAGAATGGTTGAGTTACCTCACTTGAGAGAGAGAGAGAGAGGGAGGGGCCAACTAGACCAATTTGAAATCTCAAGAAACCTACTCTGACAGTTTAGTTAACGGTGTTTGATAGTTGCTTCCCTTAGAAACGACATTACTGTTAAGACAAATTGGGCGTTATCTTTGGGACATCCTGTACATGATGCGTGTTCAGCGGTGTATGTTGATGGGAGGCGAGGGTAGTGGAATGGAATGAACTGAGAAATGACCGTTTGTAATCGTTTGGTCTGTGTGGTCAAGCGGATAGATCGGTCAGCACTGGACATCGTGAGTCGGAGTCCAAATATTAATAATCACTCAAGTGAAAAGATCAGTGATTGACGAGTATCGATCTTTCTCACCTTCTCTCCTTTCCTAACGACTACATTCAGTAATTGTTCGGAATGGGTAAGATTAAATATTGTGTTGATGGTCCACAGGGGTAAGTAACCTATAAAGAAGTTGTGGCCAACCTGAATTGCTGAAAGTGACTTAGTTTTTACCGATGATCGAATAACGTTGTTTTCGATCTAAAAATACTGTTTAGAGCCTAGTATGCTTATAGTATATAATATACTTTAGTATGATATATACTACTAGAGTTAGTTGGTGGGTAAAGGTTAGAAGAAAGGGTAACTGTTGTTAATTACAACCTTAACACCAACCCGAAACATGAACCTTACATTTGATAAGAATACATTCTTAGTTCGTTCTGCTTTAATATTTTCCGGAAAACTTCACAAAATTCTAGCTATTTTTAGCCATTAAAACGACCAAATTCAAAATGGTGATTCCTGATGAATCGACCTAATGTTTGATTGTACCTATTCCAAACCATTACCAATCGCCCTACGGTTATGTCCCAATCGTGTTGGATACATAGTTTCTTGTACAATCACCGAAAGTAAGCAACGTCGAGCTTGGTCAGTGCCTAAAAGAGTGACTAACTAGGTATACCAGGCGCTGCAAGCAACTGGGGATCACACAGAGAGACTCCCGTAGTGATCCAATCAATCCTTCAGGGAGGGGACCGATCTCTGCACTATGCTCAATAACGATAGCCCACCTACCAACGTCAGACTGGTTTGGCAGCGAGCGACAAGAAATGAGTGGATCGATCTCTCTGCAAATGATTTGTTCCTTTTATATTGACATTTACTTTGTATGTAGTTATGAGAGTATACACCCACCTTTTTTCTGGACCTTTCGACATTACAGAACATATTGACTGATCTAAATAGGGAAAGTGAAAAATAGGCTTAAAGATTAATAAAAAATGAACAGAAGTAATGTTGAACGATAAAGACCCCCAAAGGCCATGAGAATAGAGGGTAAGGATCTAGAACAGGTTGACAAATACATTTACCTGAGGCAGATAATTAAAAAAAGTTAGACCTATAGAAAAAAACGTATAACAATCGTCTGGAAATCACTTGTTATGAATAGAGACATACTGAAAATCACTTTGCCAATGTGTTTAAAGTGTTATGTATATATTTCAGGCATAATATCAGCTATGACTCAGAGATACGAAACATGGAACCATCAAGACGAACTGAGAACCAACTTGGAATCGTGGAATGGTTGAGATGACTTAATGAGATAGTAAATGATAAGACAAAGGATG
This sequence comes from Thysanoteuthis rhombus, assembly GCA_963457665.1. Taxonomy (NCBI): domain Eukaryota; kingdom Metazoa; phylum Mollusca; class Cephalopoda; order Oegopsida; family Thysanoteuthidae; genus Thysanoteuthis; species Thysanoteuthis major. The sequence goes on from OY735241.1 coordinate 1,466,731, forward strand.
GTGGATATCATGCATATAATTAAGCAACAAAAGTCGAGGTGGACGGGACACTTGGCAATGAGAGGTGACAATAGATGGAGCAAGGAGCTACTATTGATTAGTGTCCATTGAAAAGTAAACGCAGTAGGGAAAGACCAGGTACAAGATAGGTGGGTGATATGGAAATGTTTGTCGTTAAGAAATGGTAGAGGCTAGTACAATTGCCGTCGAAAGAGATGAGAATACTCTTTGTTCATCTGCTACTGACAGAGATGACGATGATGATGATGATGATGTAATTATGTAAATTTGAATTCGCACGTATATACATACATACATTGCCAGCCAGCCAGACCAACTTGAAAACAGAACAAAACTATTTGAGGCTTTCGATCTCAGCTCCTAAGAAACATTACTAGGTGAGATATAGTGTTACCGATTTAGTGCTTTTTGTGCTAAATTTAGCGCGTTTATTATTTTGACAGTGCAAAAGTTAGACATAATCAAGTACTACTCTTGGCTAATTTTAGCTATTTTCTTGCAAATCTCCACAATTCTCGCCAATTTTAGCTCTTAAAAGTGGCCATAGAAGTTTAATAGTGTTTTAACGTATTTAGGCGTTTCCGGGCGCTTTTTGAGGTCGATTTAGCGCAAAAAGAACTTCGAGTTGGCTACACTGGCCAACACGTCACATGCACGAACACACACCCAAACACACACATAAGTTGTTGTGTACGCGTTTGCGTATGTGGAGAAAGAAATGAAAATTCCTCTGACCAGCCGTGGTTTCACTCGTGCCATTAACACCGACCTACCGATTCCATTGCATGGCTGAAATATTTCTGCGTGTTTGGACAGAGTTTCACTCAACTGCACGGACCAAAGAGAGAAGGAGAATAAAAAAGGTCGGGAAAGGGAGGGAAACATGACAGGTGTGAAAGAAAGAGGGGAAGGGCAGAAAAGAAGAGGAGAAGGAAGATAGAAAAGGAAAAAAAGAGGAGAAAAGGGGTGAGGGTTCTAAACGGAGTCAAGAGAGAATCATGCTGAATATCACGAGGAGAGATCTGAAGAAAGCGCGATATACAAGAAAAAAAATAGGATTCGGATATATCCCTGTCGACATCAAATCTCAATTTGTTTCGTGAGTATCACAGGAAGATCTTTTGCCCTTTTAGTGGATTTCCGGTAGGTCACCATTTACATTATTACTAATCATTGACGAAAAATCAGCTTTTTAGGAATAAATGTATTGTTTGAATGTAATGTTCTCTATTTGTTTTGTTTATATATCTGGAAACTCCCCTGGGATTTAAGCGGGGTTGCAGCATGTTATAATGTACACATCAGGACATGCACTGGAGAGTTTAGGTAAGCTGGTATCTTTTTATGTTACTCCTCCAAAATGAATGAATCAACCGAGAAAGTATATCTCTATATGAACTTAAGTAAAACAATGTTATGTACAACAAACATATCAAGGACGAAGTCGCAAAGAACAGAATCGGAAATGCAAGACTGAAATAAGTAGACCACTACTTCTACCAAGGACGACAAAATTTCATTAGTCCAAAAAAAAGCAGTTACAATCAATACATTCTACCGATAGTCACCTATGGAGCTGAGACATGGAACCTAACCAAGAGAATGACCCCTCAAACTGATAACCGTACAATGTGCACAATTGAAAATCATGCTCAACATCACATGGAGAGATTTCAAGACAGTGCCGTCTATTAAAGAACAAAACAGGATATCACAGAATAAACCTTTTAAAACTCAAATGGCAATGGGCTAGTCATGTTGCAATAACGACAGGCAACTGCACGACATCACATTTTACAAAATTGATACCCAGAAATCAAACGCAAAACATTTGCCGGTAGAAAATAAGATGAAAGGACGAACTAAACGAGAAAGTATTTGGCTCTGCAACGCCCGTGATAGAGAACTGCAGTCTCCTGATAGTCACCTATAGGTCTGAAACATGAAACCCAACCAAAAGATTGACCCTCAAACTTGGAACCATGTAGCGTGCACATAGGGGGATCAAGGCCAACCTTACATAGAGAGATCATAAGACAGCACAGAATATTAGAAAAAGACAGGAGTCTGAGATATCATAGAAATAGTAAGAAAACTTAAATGGCAATGGGCTGGAGATGTGGCAAGAATGTCAGACAACCGTTGGACATCATGTCCCACAACATGAATCCCAAGAGATCATATGCGATACTGTGGCAAACAGAATGTGAGATGACGTGATGCGCATGGCAAATTACTGGTTCCACGACGTCCATGGTAGAGAGGTCTGGCGAATCTTGCGGAAGGGTTATGTCCAACGACGAAAGCTAAAAGGTTGATGATGATGTTAATGATGATGATGATGATGATGATGATTCAATATCATCCCGAAACTCATAGTCTCATTTCAACGTCTATACCAAAAATTCCTGAAAATGGGATTTGCAAACTTCGGGGTAACAATTCGATTCGAGTCACACTTTAGAAGTGGGATAGAATCCGTCACCTGTTTTTTACTTTTGTTACTGAGTCACTGTTATTTATGCATGATGTCACTGGTTTTTGGTCTGGTCATTGTCTTCCGTCGGTGTTGTTACGTACGGAAATAAAGTCAAACCTCAATACTTGATAACAGAAGAGGAAAGGAAGGAAGATCACTTAGAAGAGTTGCAAAAATAGGATTCTTTTTATCTTGCATTCTCTTAAATCAAAAACTGAATGTTGGGGGCAAGGGTAAGAAAGAAAGATAAATGATCAACTTCTTTTGGCTGCATGACGTAGGGTGATCATTTAACAAAAATAGAAAAAAAAAAACAGGGGATCAATGAATGTTTCTTTTCTCGCCTTTTGTTGGGCAGGGATCACTGAAAGTAGTATGGAATTTTTGAAGCGTGAATGATACCGGACATAAACTGAGGAACCAAATTAACATAAACGTACACTGCAAATTGGAACCCCCACTAAAACTTATGATCGATGGGAATTTTTTAAAACAGGAAAAACTCTTTTTCCTTACCGACGAATTTGCGAAATAACAAAATGAAAAAAAAGCATCTAGATAGGCAACCCTGCATATATATATATATATATATATATATATATATATATATATATATATATATATATATATATATATATGTATATATATATATATGTATATACATATATATATATATATGTATATATATATGTATATATATATATATATATATATATATATATATATATATATATATATGGATGTGTGTTTGTGTGTGTGTGTGTGTGTGTGTGCGTGTGTCATAACACACAGATAGCCTTAATTCAGCAGTGTTTAAACTAGTTTCTTGTGGATAGTGGTGATTAAGAATTAGCTGAATGAGATGAAAGACGAGGGAAACGGGAACGATGAAAAAGAAAGAAGGAAAGAAATAGTAAACAAAGCAAAAGAAAGAGAAAGAGAATGAAAAACAATGAAGAAGTTGGGAAAATGTTTGGAAGGAAATGCAGTTTGGAAAAAAGTAGACAGAATGAAAATAGAAAGAGATAAAACTCGCCATCGCAGTAAATAATTGAACAACCGTAGCGTCAAAATTTGAAGTCATGCACAAAATTTTCCATCTAAGACTAAATATGAAATCACTGACGTTTTCCATTAGAAAACATGTAAAATACAGTAAAACTTACGATTAGGAACATCAACATTTTTGAAATGTTACGAGTAACCCAATCAAAAAAATGTCAAAAAAGCTTCTTGTTATTCAAAAAAAAAATGAGAATAACATTTTTTGAAGGGAGTACTAAAGCCAATTTTCAATACTGCAGACATTATAGTATGACCAGGAACACTGGAAAAGGACTCAAAGACAAGCACATAATCTGGGATAAAACCCTTTGCTAATATTAGTCGCCATGATTGTTCAATAACAACCAGAAAATTAGAAAGAAAAGAGGAAATAGAAAGCCGAATGAAAAGGAAAATGTTTGAAAGAGAGAAAAGGGATCGTATAAATAAAAGGAGACGAGTGGAAGAATCCTGAAGAAACCCGAATTTCTGGCCAATAAAGCAATATTATCAATTGGTCAAGCCTGTGTTCTCAACGTCCACCAGATGGCGCTCTCGTCTAATGATTCAGAAACGGACCAATCGCAGCACGCCAAAACTTTTAGAGCCTGAATTCCTCATTTCTCACGCTTCGAGCTCTGACTAATTCAATCTGACCAACAATCAGGAAAAATCTATCACCTTTCCGTCAATTTTTACTTACATGACTAATGATAATGACCGGTTAGCCCACAAAGGGGGCGAGCGAGTGAAGATACATTGGTTTGCTGAGTGAAAATTATAGGGAAGATACATATATCTTTCGTCTGTTTTACAAAACTGTCTTCGAAGTATTTCGGTCACTTCTATTCCGTGTTGCCGATTTAGATATTCTATATCTAGATTTAAAAAGCTCTAAAGACTGTTTATCAAGGGAGATACCGGCATAGTCTGTAATTGAATAGCCATAGCCACCAAAGGTGGCCAAGGGTTCTATCCCTGTTTATTATTATGTGTGTTTGTGTGGTTGTTTCATTATTTTTTGTGTTTGCTTATGTGCGTATATTTGTGTATTCCAGCAACCCTGACCATACTGTTCTGTCTACAAATCTGAAAATTGACGTCAGTACTCTGCTTGACCTCTTCTTGAAAAAGGTTGTTTTTTTTCTCTCAGATTTTAGGGAAAGGAGCTTTTTAGACTTTTTTAGGGCATTTTTTCATGGGTTTATAGATAGCATCGAGATTCTCCAGAATCTACTCTTTCTTTTCCCCCTCTCCCGATATACCATCTGTCTAATTGCGATTATGATGTCAACTCTCTGGGAGTTTGATTAAAGAAGATAGAGAGAAAGGTAGATTGAAAGAAATCAGATTATATATATATATATATTCAATTGCAATGAATTATATTGCGTTTTGGAATATATTATTCATGCAATCATTATTTTTGTTTTGGTTATTTCAACTAAGGTTAATTGGAAAATTGGAAACAAATAGTTTTATTATAGAAACCAACGCAGATAAGTGTTGTCAAAAGTTTATAAACAACGTCGCAGTTTTTGAAGAGAGTCTGTCCCTTTTCATGTTCAGTTTTCATCGTTCACCACTGAAAGGCATAATTTAAATGCAATTAAATCCTTCAAGATAAATCCCAATTGCTTAGGAATCTTCGCCAAGGTTACTAATAATCGGTGACCCAGAAAACATCAGAAGATGAAGCCCTCTTCTAAATACTTGGGCTCTTCTTGAAGGCCTTGCTCCCGAGATCCACCTTTCTTCTTAATTTCCTCCTCCTCCCTGTTCTTGCTATTGTCCTCTTCTTTTTCTCCTCTTTCCCCACCCCTATTTATTTTCTTCTTTAACTCTTCTCTTCTCTCTCCTCTGACTCTACTTTTTCTCATCTTCACCTCCTCCCCTTTTTCCTTCTTTAATTCGTCTTTTCCTCCTCTTAGGCTCTTTCCCTCCTTTTCCTCCTTTCCTCCCCTTCTTTATTCTTGTTCTTTTCCTTATTAGACTCTCCCTTTTCTTCTCCTCCTCCTCTTCTCCCTCTTCTTCATTTCTCCTTTTTTCTCCTTTCCTCCCCTTTCTTTTTCTTCTTTTCTCCTTTATCAGACTCTCTCTTTTCTCCTCCTCTTCTCCCTCTTCTTCAACTCTCCTTTTTTTTCTCTTCTCCTCCCTCTCTTTATTCTTGTTCTCTCCCTCATAATACTCACCCTTTTTCCCTTTTCCCCCTCTCGTCCCCTTCCTTATCTCTTTCTCTCTCTCATTAGACTCTCCCTTTTCTCCTCTTCTTCTTCTTCTTCTTCTTCTTCTTCTGTCCCACCCTTTTTCCTTATACTTCTTCTTCCCTCCCGTTCTTTGACTCTTCAGGGGCCTAATAACCCCCATCTCCGAGTCCTCACTGCGTCAAATCCTCTTGTCTCACGGCAACTGAACATAAACAGGAGCCATTGGCACTGACCAGTGGCCGCACTAATTGCTGGCCTTCGCAAATGGCCCGGCAACCGCAGTACGCCGGGACGATTTCGCGTGCGAGGCGGCGATGGCTTAATTATTATCCAGACGACGAAGTCGACAGAACGGCAGGGGAAGACGAAGATAATATTGTCGACATGAAGAGGTGAGGGGTTCTCGCTAGCATTTCTTACCTTTCCCACCACTTCTGTCTTCCCAGTTTCTCCTCAGTTATTGGCGCCCGTAGGCAATGGAACATTCCTCGTTCGGCGATCTTGCTTGACATTTCATACCTGTGTATAGAGGTGTGTGTATGCGACTGTGTTCGACCGTCTGTGAACACACGTCCCGACGTGCAGATTTTGTTGGAATAGCTGTATATGTTTTCATACATCTGACTGTATATGTACAACTGGTTTTATACTTATACGGGCAGAATCTCTCGGTGTTTGCTTATCGTTAGAAACTGTCAACGAAAACTGTCGTACTTCTGCCAACACAGGTTTCTTTAGTTTCCAAGTTGAGCTGGCTGGCTATGTATAAGCATCACGCGTACAGGTTTTATCAATGGATCTAGAAAGCTGGAAATTTAAACATTTACTTGTTAAAGTTTCTTTTCATTTCTTGGTTTGCTTTTAAGTGAGGGGTCTCTTTACAATGATGCTAAATTGGTCCTTAGTTTGTGCTCAGTTCGGTTTTTAATGATTCAAGAAAGGTGAGAGAATTTCTTAACTGATCACTCCCAACATGACATGCTGGTCGTGTGATGGTTTCTATTGGATGAAACTAACCAAACTTGCGCTATGTCTATTCTTCAGATGTTTCAACATGTAGACTGGGTTGTGTACGTAACTATGTCTGACTGTTTGGACACACGTATCAACGTGTAGATTGAATCGAGATAGCAGTATAAGTCCTAATAGATCTGACTATATATGGTTCAATACATTTAATAGTCCAATAATTTTGGAATAAATACTATAGCCAACTTTAAGAGTATTTCTAACACGTTGATTTTCTCACGAATGATGGGTAATGATTTATAGAATAGCATAATAAAAAAAACCCTTAAAACGAATATGGAGCTTCCTAAGATATTTACGAAACCATTTGAGATTCGGCCAGATTTACCCCAAGAGCGCTCGATACAAACAATAGAGTTGACTTAAACAAACTGATTTTTGTACGATAGTTGCAATATGATACCATTCACACTAAACTAAACGTGCCTGGAAGCGCCATGAATCTTCTGAATAAATCCAAAATAGCATCTATAATGGCCGTATTTAGTCAAAATATTGAAATAATCGTAAAATTGCATTAAACCTGATATGAATATTCTGGTTAATAAGGGCTTCCTGACTGAAGTTAGGTAAAACAGGTATTTGGATTTTTTTTTTTTTTTTTGTATGAATACCACATAATATTTCATGTGAACTCAGGCCAAGAAACCCTACATCAAAGAATGGAAATGACGGAACAGTTTCGATTTCTACTAGCATCGTATGAAGGGATTCTATGAGACGTTGCAAATCTGTTTTGACCCCCTTAAACCCCTACAAACGCACGTGGAGCATCAGAAAAAAAAACAAGTCTGGTTAATCACTCGATAGAAACCATCTCGTGACGTCCTTTTTGGAGCATGCTGCGTTGGGGGTGGTCAATAATGACATTGGGAAAAGGTGTGATCAACGAATAAGTTACTTCTAACTACTTTTGCTGGATAAGTAAAAAGTCTAAATCTTCAAAAACAAAAAAAAGGGGGCAGGCGTAAATGATACTAGACACAACCCAGCGATCCAATTTAGCATAAACCTACATTGACAATAAAAAACCCTAAAATCTATTTAGGAGGTGGGGTTTTTAAAAAAGAAAGAAAAAACCCTAATTGTAGATCTAAGAAGTAGATGTTGGAAAATTCAGCCCACTAGCTCCTTTGGTGCAGCCTGTATGAGTGATACTTACATACATACGTAGCCAGCCAGACCAACATGAAGACTGGGGAAATCTATTTAGACATTTTTATTTGATGGTTTCTCACGAAAAGCGGAAGTAAATTAGAAAAGGACAAAAGTCGGAAGTAGAAATGAATGACGGGAAATTAAATAATCGGACACGATATTTTATGACTTGCCTAGAATGTTGAATTCGAAACTTTGAAAATGGTCGAAAGAATAATTTTTTGAAAAATATTCTCCCATTTTCATTCAATGCACACACACACACACACACGCGTATATATATATATATATATATATATATATATATATATATAAATATATATATATATATATATATATATATGTGTGTATATATATATATATATATATATATATATATATATATATATATATATATATATATATTAAGAGATGGATATATGATCCAACAGAAT
>OY735241.1:1477602-1617602 GCA_963457665.1 Thysanoteuthis rhombus
AGGAAGAGAGAAAGAGGCAGACAGACAGAGAGGCAGAGACAGAGACAGACAGAGAGATTGAGAGAGAGAGAGAGAGAGTAGTCAGTCATGCACATTCAGAGGCTTTCATACCATTGTGCCATCGTCTTCTGACATCAACCATCATCGTCCAATTCTTTCCATTTCCGAAATTCTGTATCGAAGACCGTATCGCCACCTTGTTCTCTCACCCCACACCAAGAAGACCCCAGCCCTTAATCAATTTGCAGCTAAACACCATGTTTGAACAACCGATTCGGGGTCTGGCAGATGCACAATTCGTCTTTGTGTCTGCTTTAGGCACCATCTTGCTTTTTCCTTCCTTTCTGTCCCTCACCCCCACGCGATACCCCAACCCAACGCCCCCTCACATCCATCTTCTCCCCCAGTTCCTTATTTCTCCAGATTCTCTTCCGCTTACCCTCACCTCCAACTTCCGTCTCTAAACCAACATCGCAGACAGACCAACCTTTTCCTATTCTCAACATTTTTCCTCTCTTTCCTCAACACCCGAGACTTGACGTTGCCAGAACCTTTGCCGCCTTTTTCGAAAACTTTCCCGCGGAAATGAAAATTCGTATTTTTCCTGGGGTTATGGGCGGAAGATGTTGATTTTTTTCTTCTTCTCAGAGTTGGGTAAGTGGAAACATGAATCGGTGCATATGTGTGTACACGTGAGGCACGTGTGTGTATCCATGTGGATAAACGTTCCAGACTATACTTAGATATGTGATATGGAGGCGTCTATTGATTCATATGTCTACACACATGAACCTGCGTGTGTACGCTTGAGTATGCACACGCGTATATAAGTATCTGATCATACATGCATATTGGAAAGTGTACGTATCCGGTCATACACGAATATGGGTTGTAGAAGTATCTATTGATGCATATGTGTACACACATGAGTATGAATGGGTAGATACGAATAAGTATATGGGTGAATAAGTATCTGATTATACATATGTATTGGAAGGCAGATGCAACTATTGATGAATAAAGGTGTATACACATGAGTGCACATGGTGTATGCTCGGACCAGTGTGCAAATTTGGATATACCTAACTGACTATGCATGCATGTGGATGTATGAGTGTTTAGCTATGATTTTTTGATGAATGTGTATGCGTACATAGATGTGTGCAGAAGCGTGTGCTTTGTTTATCATCACATGACTGTATATGTGATTCCATGGGAGTGCTGATGAATGGATATGAATGTGTGTATATGTGTGTAGTAGACGCGTGAAGTTCATGTGTATCACTATTGATACTTCAGCTTATGCATATTTCTAGAGATTTTTAGAAATACATATTGTTGTGTGCCGATGATTTTCGTCGATTCTGCGCAAACACGAACACATACAGACACAAACATACATACCAATGTTTGATACCACGTATCATTCGTGAGCGTATACAGGTCTGGATAGTCACTCAATAGAAACCATCACATGACCAATGTGCATCAGCAGCTGGCCATGTTTAGGGATGATCATTCAAAATATTGGTAAATGAGTTACTTCTCTCGCCTCTCCTTGAGCACTGATAGCTTGAAAAAAAAGTCCAATTTTTTTTTCAAAAAGTAAGCATGAATGCTACTGGACAGAAATCGAGGGATTAATTTAGCATAGAAATCAAATTGCCAACTGAACCTCAATCCCTACCTAAATACCTATTTAGGATGGGGGGGCGACTTTTCTATTTTTCTTTTCTATACATAAGGTATAAATGTTGAAAATCTCAGCCCTGTATCCTCAGTATTACAACTATTATGTGCAATACATACACACATACATACATACATACATACATACATACATACATAGCCAAGTCAGCCAGATCATCTTAAAAACCAAAGAAACTTACTTTCTGATTTATAAATAAATTTTTGCGTGAATACGGTTCAATATTTTATTTGTGCAAGTTTTTTGGCAGCGTGTACACACACTAACACACACACACACACATATATATATATACACCCATATATATATGTGTGTGTGTGTATGTGTTTGCGTGTGTGCGTGTACTAACGTTCATGCACATATATGTATGCCAGCGATTGCACGTAGTTCGCAGAGATGATGCCTTGTTTGCACAATGCCGGGGCAAAGTGCAGCCGAGTGTGAAAACTCACATTGCCCGGCAGGGCCACGGGTTTGTATAATTTTTCAATATCGACGGCACGCCCGAAGTTCGTGAGGTCAGGTCGGGGAGGTGCAGAGGGGACCAGTGTGAGGAGTTGAGGAATGAATTTTCAGGAAATGAAAGACGGGTTCAGAAAAAGACATTGAAACTTGATTTAAGTCGCCAGGAAGAGAGAGAGACAGACAGACAGAGAATGACAGTCTGTCAGAGACAGAGGGATAAAAGACATAGACACAGGCAGATACAGGGAGACAGAGATAGTCAGAGATAGAGATAAAGTGCGAGACAGAGAGGCACAGTGTGAGAGAGAGAGAGAGAGAGTGACAGATAGACATACTGTAAGACAGAGAAAGACTGACAGTAAGATAGACAGTCAGAATGACTGACAGTCTATCAGAGACAGAGGGATGAAAAGATAGAGAGCGAGAAAGAATTTAAGATAGAAAGGGAGACAGGGAGATTCAGAGACAGAGGCAGAGTGAGAGACAGAGAGAGTGATGGACAGTCATTTAGAGACAGGGTCAGAGAGAGGTAAAGACAGAAAAAGAGACAGACAGAGAGCCAGAGAGAGAGAGGGGGAGACAGAGAAAGAATGAAAGACAGAAGGAGAAATGGTTAATGAGAAAGAAAAGATAGAAAGACGATCTACGAAGAAGATATATAAGGCCTCCACCAACAGCATCATAATCATCAACAACAACAATATCAACGTCACTAACAACAATAATGAAACAGACTTCCCTGGAACAGTATATAATGATGGTAGATTCTCGAAATAGCAGAATTTTTCAGATATGGATTTCATAAGACAAACTGTATAGACCTCTATGCTGGGAGAGAAAAAAGTCAGGTTAGTCACTAAATAGAAACCGTGATATGATCAATGTCTTTTGGCAGCATGCAATTTGGGGCGGATCAATCGATGTCAACCTAGCGCCTTTCACTCTTAATTTAGCACGTTACTTGTTTTGGCGACACGAAAATTTGACATGAGCGCTATTTTTTTAACCATTTTCAGCGCTATTCTCCAGCATTCCCAGTCAATTTTGAGCTATTTTCAAGCCATTATAGCCAAATCTAGCACTGTTCTTTTAGCGCGTTTTTAACGCTTTTTATAAGTCGATTTAGCACGAAAAATGTGTTTGATTTTGCGACACTGTAGCAAACTAGCTAGCCAGTCATCCAAACTAACTTAAAAACTGAAGAGATCCACGTTGGCAGTTCTCTTTACAGCACTGTTGACAGTTTTGGTCGACGGTTTCTAATGTCGGCAATGAAAGTAAAAGATTACTGTGCAAATATGAAAACGGAAGTGAAAAATGATTGGACGAATATGAAAAAGGAAGTGAGAACTGATTGGGTGAATATGAAAACGGAAGTAGATAATGATTGGACAAATATGGAAAAGGGACGAATGTAAGAATCAATAAAGAAAATACGAAAATATGTCAAGGAGGATAGAGTTCAAGTCTTTCGGCCAAATTAATAACTACAAGTCTTGAAGATGTCTTAAACCGACACACGACCCTCATTTAATCAATACTCCGTGAATAATAAACTATGAAAAAAGGGACATTCCTGACTTGTTCATGAATATTTTAATACATTAACATTTAAAGTTACGAACCGACAGTTTTTCACACTGGGCGTTGGAGGTTAACGGAAATCCCTGGAGCAGAAGTACTTCAGGGCCTGTAAATCAGAACAAGTACATACCATAAAATAAAGACGTCATGAAGTGAAAAGGTTGAGAAAAAATACAATTCTGACGGCTAAAGAATCAAACTCAATTTCTTCACTCCCGACCGAAGATGATTACTGCAACTTTTGGATTGTATACATGGTAAATAAAAAAATACAGAAATAAATGATTCAGTATATATTTATCAAATTGTTAGAACGAAATAAGCCACAGTGTATTTCTAACATATATTTCTGTATATATGTGAGACTTGTCAATTTAGCTCAGTGGACTAGAGAGTCGCCCAGCAATCATTGGGCCGTGGTCTCAAATCAAGTTAGGGTAATCTCAACTTGACATTTCCGTTTGAATTAACTTGGCATGTCAGATAAACAGTGGAGATTTCAATTCCTTATATTTGATGAGAATTGTTCAGATTATTGCTGAAAATAACTGTCTGAAAACCCGTCCAACTGAGAAATATGCAACGTGCACAGAAGAGAATCGTGCTTAACATCAAGTGGAGAGATCACAAGACAGCACATTATATTGGAAAAAATACAGAGGTCAGAGATAACATAGAAAACCCAAATGGCAAGGGGCTGGCATGTTGCAAGAATGTCTGCTGGTCATCACTACACACTTGATTGAATTAATATTTGTTTCGATATTCTGAATTATTTAAAATCATGTAAGTGGCAGTTTCTGATATTTACACTCAAACGCATCTAGATTTGACCGCTTAAAGGGAAAATTGTTGACCCCTTAAGATGGGGGAAAACTCTCCCATTGAATTCTGTCACCTTGCAAAAGGCAAAAGTCTCCCTTCACTTTTGACTCCTCAAAAGGTGGGTTCCTCTTCACTTTAAACCCCTCAAAGAATCATATATAAACATATAGAATAAAAAGATATGTATATGGGCCGGAAGTGGTTTCTCCTTTGCATTACAGTTACATTGTGAATCTAAAAAAAAAAACCTCAAAAACTTTAAAATATTTTTTCTCAAAGCCTTTTGTTTTGGAACCTCTCCAAGGTCGATTGAAAAGTTATGCAAAATTTGGTTGGACAACACTCATGTTTTGGTACCTTTTATTGCATGACGCACAAACGCACGAGCATCTCAGACTTCGATATTCTGGACGTATCACATTTTATATATGTAGATATTAGAGACTTGCATTGCTGTGAGCTTTGAGAAAAGCCAACTGCTGACCACGGACAGACATTTTTAAATTTTAGTTCTTGTTTTCATACTACGTATATTCTTATTATTTATTATTGATATCTTTATTGTTGATGATAATATATATTCGTATGATTTTTTAAATTCAACATATTCATTGTGTCATCAGAATATAGATATCTACCTTTACATCATCATGTGGTAACGTACTCAATCATAGTATAGATGAGTAGCATCTTTTAGTGCAACGGAGGACATATATATATATATATATATATATATATATATATATATATATATATATATATATATATATATATATATGTTGTGTCATCCAAAGACAGCTGTTTTGATGTATCACAGTGTGGCTATAGATAATCCATTATCCCGTCCAGTACCACGAGGCAGGATTAAAACCTTAAGTCCAGATCCGGAGGCTGGTATGCCACAGAACTGGACGGTCAGTGAGGTTGAATTTAAGCAATATATTTATTTATCGTATATATTCCTCATCCACCAGAGTGCTCCATTCCATATCAGAATATATATATATATATATATATATATATATATATATATATATATATATAATGGACAGTGTGATTTGTTTGGTTCGGTAGTTGTAACACTGGACTCTTCCGATTCGTTAAAGTTTCACCGAAAAAATTTGTCCTATCTACTGTTGAAAACTATGCAATATCCCCGGTGAATGAATATAGTACTAAAAAAAAAACAATATTTCAATCCAAATATATCTGTGATTTTTTTTCACATTGCAATCCAAAAGTAGATCATTTGAAAAAAAACAACAGATCAATAGAACTGATCAGCAAGCTTATCTCAATGGCCATTGTTAGTGGGTTTGATCCTCATTGGTTCTTTTAATTCACATGACCTGATACCAATCGATGCTGTATGTAAATACTTATATAATGATCATTGTGATCGTCTTGGTTTGTTGTCAATTACAAAAGTACCACGAACTATTTGGAACTATGAACTATTCAATTGAAACGAATTGGCCGTTATTTCTTTCTAAAAAATAATTCTTCAGAAATCCTAATACATCTGTGATGTTTTCAAGTGTATTAACTATCAAACTAGTAAATGAATAAATAGGCATATCTCACTGCTGTAGTTAAATGACTAAGTCGCAAAAAATGATTTTTATCCTAAAGTATTTTGAAATACAAGAATAGTTTACCATCTTATGTGAATAATAGTACAAGTATAAATAATTTTAAGATTAACTTAGATAACTTTAGATCATCCAGATAGGAAATACATTTATCGGCCAACTTTTGAATTATGAACTGAATTACATAGAAGAATTTAGTGAAAATAAATAAATGAAATATGCCAGGTAAATATTCCTATGCACTGATAAACTTATAATTTCTTTCAAGTTTCAAACCTTTTGAATTGACCATGATAGAACTATTTGTTGTCTTCGATGGTTACCACTGAAAATACCAAATAGTCCTATCATTTTAATATGTGCGTGTGTTTGTATGTTTGTTCATGTTTCAGTTTGTCCATTTGTTTATTTGTTTGTTTGTGTGCTCCAGAGCCCCTAGCCATACCGTTTTGTCTACAGACTTAGCATCAGTATTCTACCAGACCTTTTCTTTGAAAAAAAAAGAAGATTTTTCCAAGCATTTGTAAGCCTTATTCTGACTGGTTCACGAACATCCGAAAATTTTTATATAACTCCAAACTTTCACGCTACGGTCATTCAATTATTAACTCTGATGGCGACTTGATGCAAATTTTAGTGTTGGATACGTATTTCTAATATATATCGTTTACAGAAACGCCAATACACGCATTTTTTTATCTAATAAGTAAATAAATAGAGAAGTAAGAAAGGAAAATACTTACTCTACCGACGAATCATGCTGATTGTTGCTATAACGATGATGCTCGTGATATTTTGGCGCCAATTTAGAAAATGCCATGTTTGACCACATCAGTTGCTGGTCGAAGGAGACTGACAGAGAATCAAAATGGCGTTAGATGTCAATGTCCAAAATCTCCCCGGGGCTTTGGCATCAGGTGTAGACATTGACAAACTGGATGGAAATGCCGCTGAGTAATGGTGTCCGTTTAAATCTCACACTGATAGAGGCGATCGTATGAATTTAGACCGAGATGTACGCCAACCCCACTCAGTTCCATATTTGTGGGTGAAGTTCAGTGTGTGTGAGTGAATGTGATTTGGATCAAAGATTTGTGAAGAGGCGCATGCGCGCGTACTACAAAGATCATCGTTTCCAGAATTTATTCTGTGAAGGAACCCTTTTACGATACTCCAAAATCGCGGAACCCATACGTTTATTTTACTCTAATCTTAATATTTGCATTAAAAAGAGCACAAAACTTTTCATCACATCTCTTCGTGAACAACCGTAACGTCAGAATTTGAATTTTACGTCGAAGAAATTCCTTCAAAGAATAAAGATGTTGAGAATAAACTCTTTTCATGAAACCGCTGACGTTTCCCATTTATCCATTGATCAATCACCTTTTCCAATTTTTTAATTGATTACCCCTAGCACAACATGCTGCCAATAGACGTTGGTCACTTGATGGTTTTTGTTTAGTGATTAACCAGACTTGTTTTAACAACCCTTTTCGACATTTTCTTCTTTGTTCTCTACTCGTTTCTTTCCCTCATAAGGACATGCCCAGAAATCAGGCTATAGAAGCGCTTACCTGATGATCTACCAAGTTCTTACTATGAGAAGTAATGACTGGGCGAAGTCTAGATAGATAGATAGATAGATAGATAGATAGATAGATGTAAATGTCGAAACACATGAATTACCTAAACCCGGCAACACTGATTAAACCGGTCTGTTGTGGGTAGTAGGGATCGATAATCAAAACCTATGGAAAACATTGTGATTAATCTTGAACTTCAAATCTGTAAAATGTTTCCAAAAACATCTTCAATACATAACAAGGCGCCTTTCGATAAAATGAATAACATGCCTGTTTGCTACAGGGTCAAATTCCACACCTACCTCTATTCTGACCGGATATCATGACTACAACTTTTGTATCCTTTGAATGATGAATAAATTCTTGTATATATTAGACTTGTCAGTTCGGCTTAGTTGGTAAGAGAGTCGCTGATCAATCACTCGGTCGTGATTTCAAATAATGGCAGGGAAATGTTAATTTTATATTTAGGTTTGATTTCATGAAACGGGATGGACAAACAGTGAACAGTTTACTCCCATAGTTCAGGTGAGGATTGTTGTTGTTACGGGGCAAAAACTAAGTCAAATCAAACCTGGCCCGGTATTTGATTGTTTGCTTGTTATACAGAAACGTACTAACCATGACCGCGTTAATCGAGATTTTCTTGTATATCGTCCTTACATGGAGATGAAGGTTTTGAGAACATATACACAGTGAATCGGTCAGGCTGAAAAACAAGCGCTAATCGGGATTATCCTGAATATTGTCCCTACATAAAAATCGAAGTTTTGTGAACCTATAACGAATGCATTGGGCAGGCTGAAAAACACGTGCTGATCGGAATTTCAAGTTTTGAGAAACAACATGCAGTGCATAGGGCAGGCTGAAAAACATGCGCTAATCTGGATTAACGTACATTTTGACCCTACATAAAAATAGAAGTTTAAGAAACCTATGCACAGTTAATCGGGCATATCTAAAAACACGCGCTAATCAGAATTTCCACTTTTGAGAACCTATACAAAATACATCGGACAGGCTGAAAAATACGTGTTAATCGGAATTATCTTACATAATGTCCCTACATAAAAATAGAAGTTTTGGTAACCTATACAGAATACCTTGTGCAGGCTGAAAAGCACGTGCTGATCGGTATTTCAACTTTTGAGAACCTATACACAGTGTATTGGGCAGCCTGAAAAGCACGTGCTAATCGGGGTTTTCCTTGTGTATCGTCGCTAGACTAAGATAAAAGTTTTGAGAAACCTATACACAGATGCATCAGGCAAGTTGAAAAGCCCGTGTGTACAATAGTCATAAGCGTGGGCAAAAGCTCTGCTCCAACCCTGGATGTCCAGGAGACATTTCTGTGCGTGTTATCAGCGAATGACCAGCAATTTATGAAGTGAAGAGCAAAATCCTGGCCGCGGGGCTGAGAAAATTGGTACTTGAATTTCAAGGAGAAGGCTGAGCCCGCCCGCTCTTCACCTTGTCATACACTACACCCCTTTTTCATTCTCTTTCAACATCTTTTCCGAAATCACAGATACCTACCTCCGGCCCCGTCTGTCTTTCTCTCTCTCTCTCTCTCTCTCTCTCTCTCTCTCTCTCTCTCTCTCTCTCTCTCTCTCTCTCTAATTGATTATTAACAAGCATATTTCATCGTTACTTCTCTTTTCCTTTTAGTAGTTCAGCCCTTTTCCCTTTCCCTCATTTCGTTTACCGTCTCCATTTCTTTCTTTACCTACGTACATATATCATTATCATCATCACCATCATCATCTTCATCGTCAACACCACCACAATCATCACCATCATCAACAACACCAACACTGCAATTATCATCATCATCACCAGTATCGCCACCACCAACATCGACCCCTCCTCTTCCCCGTCATCATCAACAACTATTGTCTTTATACACGATTACATTTTCTCTGATTCCACCTCTTTCTTTCTCTTTATGGTGTCTTCTCCACACTGTAACTCCCCCCAGGCCCTGTGCTCCCCATCAACGTGGTTCCCCTTCTTTTTCCATAAATACTCTTTCTCATCTTTTTTTTCTCCCTCGTCATCAATTGTCCAGACTGGCATTTTCAATTCACTCTCTTTGACTCTTTCCCTCCTGACTTTCATCCAAGGGTGTTACAACAACTATCTCTCTCTCCCAACCCCCCCCTCTCTCTCTCTCTCTCTCTCTCTCTCTCTCTCTCTCTCTCTCTTCTTCTTCTTCTTCTTCTTCTTCTTTTATCTTCTTAATTTTCTTCCTCTCCAATTTCTTTTCCTCCTTCTTTCATCTTCTTTTCCTTTTTTCCTCTTTTCTTCCTCTCTTCCTGTTTCTCTTTTCCTTCTTTTTATTTTTCCTTTTCCCATCATCTTCTAATTTCCTTTTCTCCTTCTTCTTCTTCACATTTTCTTCTTCACGTTTTCTTCTTCACCTCCTTTTTTTCTTTTCTGTCTGCTATTTTAATCTCCTTTTTCTCATTCTTCTTCCCTTTCTTGTCTTCTTTCGTTTTTTCTTCCTCCTCTCTTTCTTCCATCTTTTCCTTTTTTCTTGTTCCCCTTCTAAATTTCTTTTTCTTCTCTTTTCTTCTTCTTTTCTATAATTCTCCTTTCTTTTCTTTTAAGGGACTTTTTTCGAAGATTTTCTTCCTTTTTCTTTTTTTCATTCTCTTCTCTTTTTGCATTCATTCTACCTTTCCATTCTTTCTTTTTTTTCCTCTCCAATCAGTCTTTTTTTTTTTGAGGAAATCCACAAATTTTTATTTTCTTTCTTTCTTAATTTCCATTTTTTCTTCTTCCAAGACTGTTACTGCAATTTCCTTCTTCTTCTTCTCTTTCATTCCTTTGAATGTACTCCCTCTCTTCCTTGCTCATTCTCTTTCTTTATCTTCTTTTTCTTTCTCCTACTCATTCCTCTCTCTTTTCCTCATCGCTGCCCTCTCCCCCTGGCAAATGATACTTCAAGTTTCGTACGGCTAATTGGCGACACAAAATTGCGCAGTTATGGTCAACCAACCACCACCCCAACCATCCACCCCTCACATCTCTTCATCATTGCCAGCTGCGGCCTCAACATACACATACACACAAACACATACACACGTGTGCACACACATACATGCGTACACTATATCACCCTTTGGCCACGAAGACAAACATATATCATATCTATCTCAATATATCATTAGGTAGTTCTATAGACATTTCAACATACGTATATACAATCTTCATCTAACAGTGATTGAAAAATCTGTGTGTTTACACGATTGCGCTGCAATTACTCGACAACTGGCCATTCGCCAGTTATATTAGTTAGCATACAAGGTAGTGCAGTGTCGAGCATGAAGTATTTTGGATCAGCAGTTTTCGAGAAATCTGATAAGATAAATTTTGAAAATGCAGATCAAAGATCTTATATCGATATTCATAGATCTGTATTTAGATATGAAATATCTAAATTGGCCATACTGAGAAGAAGTAACTGGAATACTTCAAGCCGTTGTTTCGCACGATGGGTAGAGGATCATTTTACTCGACATATATGACAGGCTGCTGTACCTGCATAAAGTTCGATCCATTCAAAACGTATATGTCTGGAACGGATACTGTCCAAGCATATAGATTATATCCATCTGTGCATTTTTACTATACATAAGCACAGTGGTTCTCTACCTTTTAAAAAAAAATCCCCCACCACCTCAGCGTCACCAATCCCCAGTGCCAAAGATTCATACTAGCAACATAGTATGAAGGAAATTGTCTAAAAATCTGTGACCTCTATGGCAACATAAATATCCCATTTTTTAATACTACCTTCTCATGCCCTACTGTTACTAATATATTTCATTCAGCCAACGTTGTTATGAATTCCTGCAACGTTGCATAGACCTCTTGTAACCTTACAATTACATTTTTTTGTAGATTATCCACAACCCCACATGTTATTAATAATCGCTACTGAATTAAGTGCATTGGCAAAGGAGGGGATTGCGTGGAAAAATGAGCATTTTAATATCATTCATCGGAGTTCCTATCCGATTCTCAAATATCATCTTTTTACCTTTTTGGAGCCTTATTTAGATAGGTATTGTTTTTTGATAACACGTAGATTCATACTAGTTACATAGTATGAAGGAAATTGTCAAAAAATCTGTGACCTCTATGGCAACATGAATATCCCATTTTTTAATACTACCTTCTCATTCCCTGTCCATCATTTTTTGTTGGAAATAGACCATCCTCAGGATTCGCCATGCCTTTCTATCATGGTTTTCGTTGAGCAAATACTTCCTGAACTCGTTTATTTTGTCATGCCTTCTCATATTTTGCCTGCCACCATTTCTCATATGATCTGTCCATGTGAGTCTGAGTATGATTCTTTCATGTGCACTTTGCATGGTTCTCAGTTTAAGGGTCAATGTTCCATGTTTTAGATCTATAGGTGACTTTCGGGACGATACATCATTCCTGGCGGAAAATGCCATTGATGTCATAAATGAGATTTATTGTGATCATATATATACTCTTCGATGGACTTCTCTTTACAAGACATAAAATTTTGACGCTACAATTGTTGAATTATTGACTGTGATCATGAGTCTATTTACTGGTTATGTATAAGAATCTCCTTTGATATATGTCTGATCAACAAGACCTATGATAACTTCCTTGACACCGAATCAAAGTGGAAAACTTTAAAGAGTGTTTCGAGTTCATGCCTGACTCTTCAGTATATAGACGGAGGAGGCTATATCCTTCGGTAAATTTGGTAATAAGTATAAGAGAGTAGAGCGGCTACAACGGTGGTTCTCAATGTGTTCCCCACCGACCCCCAAATCTGGAAAATTCATTCTAGCAACATAGTTTTGAGAAAACTATCTTCAAATCCGTGAATGTAAGCTTGAAATGCAATACTAATAATTTTTTTCAATAGCTCAGGTTTTGGATTTCATATTTTACTGTTTACGAAGCTGACAAGTCTTTATGGCAATAGGAATATCCCATTTTTCTTATTACCCCCCTCTCATTTCCAGCTCAACTATTCTCAATACATTCCATTTGGTCGATTCCATTATGAAAAATAGGTCAGTCAAGGGTGTCACAAAC
Organism: Thysanoteuthis rhombus; assembly: GCA_963457665.1. NCBI lineage: Eukaryota > Metazoa > Mollusca > Cephalopoda > Oegopsida > Thysanoteuthidae > Thysanoteuthis > Thysanoteuthis major. The sequence continues at coordinate 1,490,454 of OY735241.1, forward strand.
AAACACCTAGAGCCCATCTACACACGCTTCGAAATGGAATAAAATTCCCCTGACAGAATCCTGAAATCCCCCTACCCCGTTCCAGGGGTGAATTCCTCCCTTATTGAGAATCACTCCAGAATAGATTATGTTGTGATCGTGATGGTTTAGTTGGCGTGTTGCTGACATTATCTGAGAGCGTCTTTTTCCAAATATCCGAGGCATTTTGAACGACTTACCTGAATATATCCAAATCTTTACACACCTGCCCACCGCCCGGAAATATAGACTAATTGGTCCAGTCGACAACGATGCCAACAACCATCTTTTTCCAAAACCCAGCTGCCATTTCGAATGAATTTGGAGATATCTCTTCAACTGCTCGGATAGTGTTATGTTTAGCACATCTGTCTCACACGCAGAAGGTCCTGGATTCAATTCCTGGTATGAACATTGTTGAATACTCCTCTTTTGAACTAATATCCCTGCGCACTCAGCAGCTAATGGAGTGCACCCTAAGCTGTATGAGTAGGATGGAAGTATCCCTTTCGATGGATTTGCCTCCTGCCAAAGGGGTAGTCGTAAAAACTTGTTAATATAAAGTCCTGGTCTCGACCAGACTTGAGACTTGTAAGGATCACTAAGCTGGTGCATGCAAAAGAGACCGGGAGTTCGTCACCGACCATTCATACTCCAATGAGAGCTGTCTCTCAAGAAACAGTAGCTTTAACTTTTTTTCTATTCACACCTGTTTCAGGGTTTTTGTGGTCTTAAACGAGTGAGACACTTGAGATAATTAGGGTGAGGTTCATAAGATTTATAGATACATTTTTAAATACAGAGAAAGCTCGATTATCCGAGCATTATTTTTCTGGGGTTCCAAATTATCCAAAGTTTACAATGTCCCGTAATTGTTATCATCAGCTCAGTTATCTGAACAATCAATAATCCAAAAAATCAGCCTTATAGCGTCAGTAATCTGACATAGACCTTTCTCAAGAATCGCCAAGCATCTCTATAATGGACGTCGCAGGGCCAGTACTTTCAGAGAGCTTCTCTAGTTCGTCAGGTGATCTTACTTTCTGTCGGCCACAGTATTGTGTATCATCTGTGGGGGTCAACGTTATGAGCTGTGATATCCAGAAGTTGTCAAACATTCTTGCAACACGACTAGACCATTAGCATTTGAGTTCTCTAATGGTTTCTATTATGTCTTTGAAGCCTGTTTTTTCCTCTATACTATGTTGTGATGATTTTTCCATGTGATGGTGAACATGAGTCTTTCAGATTTCTGGTTAAGTTCCATATTTCAGTTCCATACGTGACTATCAGATTGGTTGTATACCCACTTTTTCAGGACTAATTGTAATTACTGGTTCTTGAAAATTGAGTTGGCTCTATCGAAATCTTGCCAACCTTAAGAGATTCTCCGCTTGATTTCATGTCGATCCATCGTCTTGTATAGATATAGTAGTCTTACAAAGTACTCAAATTGAAGGCATTTGAGCAGAGAAATGATATACAGTTATCTGTTGATGTCCGCTCAGAGGGTGAAATGGTCATCTTGGTTTCGATTCTTGGTACGAACAAAGATCACGGGAAACTCTTCATAGAACAGATTTCCTTGAGCACTCTGCAACTGAGTACTCCCCCAGTAGTATGATTGAGATGGAGGCATGAATCGACCGTTATTTGGTCAAGTCCTTTCCAAAACGTGGAGCCAACGTGCTTTTATCCATTTTCTAAGATGCCTGGGCAACATGGAAAATTATGGCTCACTGAAACCTGAATGGGTTACACATTCTGCACCCTAGCAGAGAAAGAGTTTATAGTAATATCCCTTGATATTTGCAGGTTTTCAGAATCTAAAACCGTGTTTACAAGTTCTTTCAACTGAAGGCACTTATCGGACCAGAGAAATGGTATGAAGACAGTTTGCCAATTGGCCTTCCGAATTTCAGACAGCAATTCAGTATTCGCCACGAGCGAAATTACGTGTTAATGCCATTTATATGAAAATTCGATTTGCACTGATTATACAACGACCTGAATAGGGCAGCTCTATTAACTTGTCTGTGTGCATAGAAATATAATATACTCGTAAAAGTCAAGTGAAAAGATTCCACCGAAGAATAAGTATGTTCAGAATAAACTCTACATAGGACATCACTGGTGTTTCCCATCAATCATCATCATCATCATCATCATCATCATCAGTCTTTTAATGTCCGTCATTAGATATAGACCTTCTCCAGGATTCGCCGTAATTCTCTATTATCGGCGTCAAAGAGCCAGTATTTTCTGAATTTGTCTACTTCAGCTCGCCATCTTGTATTCCGTCGGCTTCAGTTTCGCATGTGAACTCTGGGATACATGCTGTGAGTAGTGATGTCCATCAGTTGTCTGTCATTCTAGCAACATGGCCTGCCCATTGCCATTTAATTTTTCTAATAGTTTCTATGATGTCTCAGACTCCTGTTTCAAACATCTAAAAACAGACTCTAGATCCAGGATAGTCCAGATGTTATTTCTACTGTTAGATTTTATTTACTGGATTAAAAAAAAAAACATCTGGATTTTAGAAAATTAGTCAAAGACACAAACATATAAAGATGGAGGGACCCTTTGCCACTTTTGGTGGCTACGGTTGTTCAATAGAGGTATTAGAAATCACCAACCAAAACTGTCTAAAGAGTTTTCCTTAAATTTTTTTTCTAGGAATAGTCAACCAAACCTGTCAACATCACCAAAACAGCCAACTTCTTTTTCTTTTTTTAGTGATTTTAGGGGGCTGTCGGGCTGGCTATGTAAGTGTATATGTATCTTGTACACAGGCTAAACCGATAGAGCTAGACGGCTGAAATCTTCAACATTTACTCCTTATTATGTCTATAAATGAACTTTTTTGTGTGTTTTGACTACCGACAATAGTTACCAACCATAGGTACTGATATGTATATATATATACATATATATATATATATATATATATATATATATATATATATATATATATATATATGTATTACTGTGTTAAATGTAGAGCACTGTGATTAAACTTCAACAACGGTTAAAATCTGTTTCCATTTTATTTCTTTTTGTATTTTTATGAATTGAAAATATGTTACTTGGTTGCAAATGGCATAAAAAAATCTGTAATTCTGAATTTCCAAAACATGCACACAAACACACACTATTCAAACACACGCACATACACACATACATATGTGTGTGTGAGAAAGAGAGAAAGAAAGGAGAGAGAGAGAGTGTTACCTGTTGTGCTATAAAGGAAGGGATCAATTTAGCATAAACTTATATTTTAAAACACCTTACTGAAACCAATAGGTGTGGAGGGTAAAAGAAAACATTTTTGGTAGACGTAGTTAGGAGTTTAAACATTTAAATGTTCAGCCCTCTAGATCTATAGTTTCTACTTGTATGATATACACATAAATAAATAAATGATCAGCCAAACCAACCTGAGAATTGAAAGAAACCAATGTTGACAGTTTCGGCGACAGTTATGTTCGGCTGTTTCATGCAAACAGATTTCTATTCATTTTTGTCGCTTTGTATTTATTTCAAAGTGATATTTGGAAAACTTCTATCATTACCCCCTTCCTCTCTCCCCTTCTGTCTCTGTCTTTCTCTCTCTCTCTCTCACCCTTTACCATCCTCTCTTTCTCTCTTCTTCCTGTGTACGTTTGCCCACACACACACCATCTTTCGCCTTCCCCCAGCAAGAAATCGAAAAATCAATGTTTAATTACGGCGACGTTTCACAAAATCTCCTCCATTTTCTGCTAATAGCGACCACGTTGGGAAACACTTGACGCCATTCTGAGGCTTCCACTTATAATTTTGATTTTACACACACACGCACACACGCACACACACATATGTGCACTCATACATTCATATACACATCCACATATCAATAACACACATACACATATTTATATATGCACTCATATTTACACATACTCATGCACGTATTAATACCCTCACACAGACACATATATATATGCACTCATACATACATATATTCATGCACATAGTATTACACATACACACACACACACACACATATATATATATATATATATATAGTTTATATTTGTACATTTAATGCGTATGTATATGTTTTATCACAGTTCAATGTATGTGACAGTGATTATACGCAAGTATAAATGATTATGTCTTTACTTGCATTTAATATACATATATATCATAAATACAATAATTATAAAGACATCTTGATAGGAACTAAATCCCTTTCGGCACCAGTGTTAACGAAGTAGTAAATTCAGCCTCAGATTGCATAAATGAATAGATCAAGAAATTAGTGTAGTGCGGGACTCGAACCTGCCTTCACCAGGAAGCAGCCTGATACACATACTGTCGGCATAGGGTAAATATATATTTACACATTTAAATATTCATGCCCACGATCGCAGATTAAAGAAGTGAGCAATAAGCGCGTTTTGTCGATCTCCTGAACTTGTCAGAGAGTCGATAACTCAGATGGTAATTGCTGAGCAGCGTTTAGGCTGCTTCCTGATGGACAAGGGATTGAATGAAGTGAAATGACATTTTTTCAGCTTTGAGAGGTCAGAAATGTCGGGTAACTTTCAAAAGTGAAAGAAGAACACCTCTGCGTGAAAAGTCAAATACTTTTCAACCCTTTAAGGGGTCATCATTAAACGGAGACTTCTACCCGTATTGGATTAAATGTGAAGGGAGACTTTTTCAGCCCTTTCGGGTCAAAAGTGAAGGTTAACGTCTTTTCACCTTTAAATTGTCAGAACTTCCCGCCCCATTTGAGGAGTCGGAAGCGAGAGGAAATTTATCCTTCCATGTAAAGTGTCAAAAGTGAGAGAATACTTTTTCATGGTGTCAGAAGTGAAAGAAGACTTTCCCCATTTTTTGAAAAGTCAAAAATTTAGAGCCCCCCCCCCCCTCTGGAGGGATCAAAAATGAAAGAAGACTTATCCCTTTTTTCTTAATGTCAAAAATAACTTGGAGAATTTTCCACTCCTTTAAAGGTTAAAAAAAGATTGCCTTTTCCTGCTTTTAAGGGTTCAGTTTGAATGTGAGACCCCCACCTTGGGATCAAAAGAAAAAGCACACTTCTTCCCCCACCTTCAAAGCGATGGCAAATGAGAGAGGGACTATTTTCAAACGCACCTGGGCCCTTTTTCGGAGGGGGCAACCATTAGCATCATAAATGATAGTTCTCCTACTGCATATCCACTGATATTATGCAACAGCAACTTCCATTGAATACTGGAACCCTATCTCCCGCCCAAGACGAGCCAAGCCCCCCCCCCCGGACCATAAATCTCTTGCTACACCCCCAAGTGAAATATAACTTTTAACTCCTCAGATCTCACGTGAATATATATATGCTTCTCTTTTGAAAATTGACATACATACCTCTCTTTTTTTAAAATAGTATCCCATCAGTGGGATTAAGAAACGAATAGACCAAGAATAAACGAGATGAGAATTTTGAGTGAAAACAGTTATTTTCGCCTTTACATTTCCGTAGGCTATTTAGCTCAATGGTAAAAACAATGTTACGTTGAAGCTGAAGGTTCGATTCCTGCAGCAGCCCCATTTTCCTTTGTTGTTTATCTTATTTGTGCTTTCTAGGCTTATTGATACATTAACCATGTAACAATAAAAGATCATTCTGTTAGATCATATACATTTATACGTAACTTTTCTGTTTAAAAGAAACGAGTAAACTTGGAATGAACGAGATGAGAATTAGGAGTGAAAACAGTTATTTAGGTTTCAGCATTCCTGGCGGTTGTGTAGCTCATTAGTGAAAGTAATGCTACATTGAAGCGGCCACGCTATGGATTGCAGGTTCAATTCCTGCAGCAGCCTAATTTTCTTTCATCGTTTATTCTATTTATGTGGTCAGTTAGGTGATACATTAAGCGTGTAATGACGGTTGATCATTTCAGATAAGAATTTCTACGTTGATATATCAATTTATAATCATTCTGTTGGATCATATATATCCATTTCTTAATATACAATCATTTATGAAAAGCTTTACAGCTGTAAATACTAAACAGTAAAATAAAAAATTTAATTTTTTTTGTCTTATTCTCGTATCACTTCTGTCCTTTATTTCCAATATCTGTCAATTCAATTTATAAGTATTCTCACGACGATATGTTTCACGATCTTTCGATATTCAGTTGCAGTAACGGCTCAGACAATGGAATCAGCCTCCTTAGTTCACACTCTAGTCGGAGCTGTTTATATACACTAGGCATTAATACCCTTAGGAAAGGTATGGATACATCTATCCTTCTTCCAGCTTTTGGTGAAATAGTAGGCAAGATTGGACCTTCTAGCTTAGTGGAGGCAGCCAGTTTGGAAAAAAAGAGAGGGGAAACTCTAATTCCAAACCAGGAAATGAAGCCCCTTTAAGGGGGGTTAGCGTCTAACCGATAGCTTTTGCAGAGAAATAGATGACAAGGGGGTATTCTGACAAGTGGGTATCCCGAAATCTCCATACCCTTCTGCCTTGGGATGCTCTGGGGGTGGGGCGATTCATTGGCAGAATGCAGTCCATTCACAATACGCTACAATGATTACAAATCGTCCAATGAAACTGTCACCATAGAAATAATCAGTGTATGTCAGATTTCGTACAAAAAAACCAACGCCTATTTTTGCTATAGGCGGAAATTGAATTGCTGTCTGAAAATCTGAAGACCATTTGGTAAACTGTCCTTATATCATTTCTCTGCTCTGAAAAATGCCTTTTATTTAAATATCTTGGCAGACCACTACGTCTACCTTGGATAACGGATCTCCATAAAACCCTTCAAAAGAAAAAGAAATCGAGCGAAGAATCACTCGAGGTTTGTAAGCTTTTGGTAAAGCTAGTTCAACTTTCAAGAACAAGAAAATTCTATTAATTCTAAAAGAGAAAAGAGGGAGACAATTTATGCATCCATCTGATAGCCACCTCAGAGTTGAAACCCGAAACTTAATCAAATTGGACTTCAAACTGAAAACCATGCAACATGCACAAGAGAGTATCATATTCAATATCACATGGAGAGATCACAAGACAGGACAAATAAATCAGAGGAAATCAAGAGTCAGAAATATAGGTGCATACTCAACCTCAAAGAACTAGAAAATCGGATTACTTCATAAGGGAGGGTATACAATCAATAGGATAGTCGCCTATCGTGCTTATACATGGAACCTAACTAAAAGATTGACCTAAAATCTGAGAGAATCATGCTAAACATTACATGGACAAATCACAAGACAGCACAGAATATTAGAGAAAATGGGGTTCGAGGATATAGCAGAACTGATTAGATAATTCAAGAAGAAATAGGATGGTCATATCGAAATAATGTCATTTCCGAGCTCTAAAAAGTGTTTTTAGTCGACGGCCTTTGTAAACATGGTTTTGGATTCTGAATTTTGTGTTTTGAATTCTGTAATACTGATTCCTCCATCACAGAATTTAAAATGAGACAAGTCTGGTTAGTCATTCAATAGAGACTGTCACGAGAACGTTGTCTTTTGGTAGCATACCGTGTTGTGGGTGATCAATTAAAACCGTCGGAAAAGGGGATGGTCAATGATTAAGTTACTTATTTCGCCTTTTGTTGAGCAGTTATCACTAATTATTTACTTTTTCTCCTGGCCTTTCTCAAAACCCTTTCTACCCCATTCTCCTTCTCTCTTTTGTATTTCAATTCTTTTCCTCTTTTCCTTTTCCCTTCTTTCACCCTCTCTCTCTCTCTCTCTCCCTCTCTCTCTCCCTCTCTCTCTGTCGTAGGTACACTCTCTTTCTTTCATGATATCAATTTGTATTCTCCCTTTGTTCTTTTTTCCTTCTTTCTTTCTCTCTCTCTTTCTTTTTTGCATAATTACTCACTATGTCTTTCATCTATTTCTTTTCTGTCTCTTTTCTTTTTCCTCTCTCTTCCCCCCCTTCTCTCTCTCTCTCTCTTTCTCTCTTGCACGTATTTACACCCCAACAAGATACCTATTTTTATTCTCTCCTACTTTTTTCTTTATCTCCCTCTCTCATACTCACTCTCTCTCTCTCTCTCTCTCTTTCATATTTCTTCCTTTTCCCGATCTCTTCTCCTTACTCTTTTGCTCTCTTCCCCTCTTTCTCTCCCTCTCTTCCCCTCTTTCTCTCCCTCACTTCCCCTCTTTCTCTCTCTCTCTCTCTCTCTCTCTCTCTCTTTCACTGACCCTTTCTCCTTTTATCTCTCTCATTTTCCTCTCCTTACCTCCAGATCTTACTTTCTCTACTTCTCTCTTCATCTTGTGTGAACATCTTTAATTGCTTCATTTATTATGTCGTCCTCTTGAAACCCTAATTATTCCCCTTTCCCTATTCGTGTTTCCTCTGACGCTGTCCAATGGCTCAATACCGGAAACTCGTCCATCACAGGACCAGAACTGACCAATCATTGGACACTCAACTTGGATGTCCTGCACGAAACGAAGTTAACTGCTGCTCCGGCCGCTCACAGTCCGTATTTCAATCAATGCAATCCATACTTGCACACACACACACACATACGTACACGTACATACACAAATGTATACTTTCATACATATATCTATAAACATTCATATATCTCTGTACGTGCTTGTGTGCGTTGGGTTTATAGTAAGAACCTGGTTGTACTTAAATTAAATTTGTTATACTGACATGTTTGTCACTAAGTCAAAGTAGTAATTTTAGATGAAACAATTTTGTTTATTTCAAGTAGCAACGTCTCGTAATATCATAAAGTGTGAGCTCAAATGCCAAGTACTCTTGAAATTACGATAAGTATTTAAATACAACTATTCTCCTTAGTTTCAAATTATGACATATTGTGAGATATATCTAATCCACATATTCATTATATATACACACGCATATATATATATATATATATATATATATATATATATATATATATATATATATATACAAATATATACAAAGTAAAATAACTCGTTCATTATCAGCTCTATAGTAATGCTCTTCCAACTCTGGGATAGAGCATTCTTATGGATAGGGAATCATGCATAAGTAAAAATAATATTGCTTAAATTCGTACGGCAGGGGTAAAATGCCAGCCTCTGGGTCTGATGTGAAGGTTTCAATCCTACCTCGTGGTACTGGATGAGATAATGGATAGTCTATAGTACTACAAAACAGCTACCTGTGGATGACTCAATTTTCATTATTATATATATATATCACAGTGTAGTAATAATTAACAAGCTTGTTATACTGACCATTATTATTGTACTGAGTTCGATTAACAGTGAGTACCACATCATTTTGGCCTTGCGTAAAAACTAAGCTTCACCACAGGTTTCTCAGGTTTTCAAGTGAGTCTAGCTTGCTAACTAAGTATGTATGTGTCATATAGACTGCACCAATAGAGCCAAGGGGCTGGAAATTCAATTATTTCCTCCTGTGACTTGAAAAATGTTTGCTTTTTTTTTCTATGAAAATTCACCCCTAGAATAGGTTTTTAGTGAAAGGCTCAAATAACAATGCAAGTTTATGCTAAATTGATTCTTCAGTTTCTGTTCGACAGCGTCCATGCTTGTTTTTTGAGCATTTGAACTTCTTAGTGGTCACTGCCCAATTTTTCCATTTCCTTAATTGATCACCCTCAACAGCTGCCAAAAGATGCCAGTTTCTATTGAGCCACTAACCAGACTCGTCTTCTTAATCGATTTCATTCTTCTATAATCAATCAATGTGGAAAAAATAATTCGTCGGGATATACTGGCATAAGTGGTTCACTTATTCTTGGACTACGATAATTACTCATGCAATGGACAATAACCCAAAGAGAATCAACCATTTAAATAGACCTGTAATGATCATTATGGATTTAGTTAATTGCACGGCTCTGAAATGGGTCGGCCAGTATTCTGTACCACGATCTGGCCACATTGTGTATATCTAACTGTTGTGTCATATCTGCGAATTTTGGTAATTGTTTTGAATTGGTTCACTTAAATAGAATTTCGATCGTTTGCACGGGAGATAACCTAGATAGTCGCTGTACGTTATTATTTGATCATTTTTTAATTGGAAGAAATTGTCGTCTGATTGAATCAAATCTTTCTTTTCGTCACAGCACATTTTATTGTTGCTGGATCCTTATGTATTTGTCACAAGAAAAAAAATAGCCCTAACCCTAATATTAACCGTGAATACTTACACTAACACTTAGTAGTTAAATTTAAAATGCAATTTCAAATGTTATCAGTTCTCTGCTTTCATTTGTTCCGTAATATCTTAACAGCAGCAGTTAATTGGCTTCGCTTAGACGTTTTCTTTTTTTACAAAAATACCGACAATGTTTTGAAGAAGCAATTATCCGAATCTGTCTCTATCAATATTTGTAGTTCAGTATGTTCAAATCTGTACATATCAATCAATTGATACCTACCGACCAATTCCGTTTAATAATGAGCCTTTTTATTTACACTGGATGTCTGTTTGCATATCCATACCAGTCTGTCTTGGTATCTGTCTACCTCAACCTGTTCATACATGTTTTAATCCATACACATAAAAAACCATATATACAGATAAGTATGTTTAATTTGATAATTGTATAGTTGTATGTCCTTTCCGAGCCCTGTTATAACCCCAAAGTTACAATGGATTACAATGAAATAAATTAGATGCAAAAAACAATCAGAGACTTGTAATAAAATGTTCAACTGATGCGACTTAATAATGATTCATTTTTAAGTTGCAAGACTCGTCGAACGTTTGAAACTAAAAGAGAGAGAAGAGTGCGTAAGTGACTAGAATAAATGTTTTATGTTCAGTTGTGACATTATTTAAAAAAAACTTGAAATTAGGATACTTGAATTATTGGGAGAAAGTTATTTTATAAAATGACTCTACGCACCTCAATCCATACGTAAACAACAATCATTTTGGATTGGCATTTTCTAGTTTGTTTTTTTCTTTTATTGTTAAGTGTCTTAACGATCAAAATTATATGATAGAAACTCTTGAGACTTCATAACTGATCACACAATGAAACAGCTCCGATTGAGTTAAGACTTTAGAAAACTTGAAATTAGGATACTTGAATTATCAAAAAATAAATTACCAAATAAAAAAGCTTGAGTCTCTTTAGTACCGATCTATACATAAGTAATATTCATTATTTTGGATTAGTATATTTTCGTTTTTATATAAGTGTCTTAACGATAAAAATTACACGATATAAACTCTTCAGACTTCATATCTGATTATACAATGAAGCAGCTTCAAATGAGTCGAGACTTTGAAAAACTTAAAATTAGGATATTTGAATTATCAAAAAATAAATTACCTAATAAAATAGCTTAAGTCTCTTTAGTGCTGATCTATGCATAAACAATACCATCATTTTTTACGGGTATATGCTACTATGAACATATCAATCCCAGTCTATTTTCCTTTTCCTCTTTCCCTTTCTGTGCGTGTGACAGTTTAGGGGGTGTTTTCGTATGAGCGTACGTGCACATGTATTCGTATCCCGTTTCTCCTTACGTTCTATCAATATGCAGATCCTTCACAGCTTTTTATTAATCCTCCTGCAATACAATTTAAAATAAATGTACCCTCAGCAACAAAAAGACAATCTTGTTCGGTCGATAGTCATCTTCCACGGTGCCAAATACACATTACTGAATATCAGATGAACGCGTGCATACATTATACTTTTCATCTATCAATTCGTCCATCGTGATATCTCATAAACCAAAGACTGTGATCATATGCGGAACTAAATAAAGTGCGGTAAAGATCTCAGTGTTAAAATCTCTTATCTTTCGTTTATCTATCTTGAGCTCAGATTTTCCATGTCTCTCCCCCATCCTCCGAGTTACAGTTTCTGTTCATGCAAGATATCTATACGGTTATGCGTATATTTTCTCTTTACTCACATCCAGAGATACTTACGTCTGTGCCTACAAAAACGTCAATGTGAATCCCTATGCACAATCACATGTGAAAGTCGTTTTGTTTATGCTTGATATGTGTTCGCCCATTCATATGATGTATTTGCATTTATATCCAAACAGTCGTATATGTATACGTTTATTCCTACATACAGTCACACATTGAAGTGTTATTGTTCATGCAAGATTTCTACACGGATAGTTCATAAGATGTCTATACTAATATTCAGAAAAACGTACGCATATATCGACAAAACTATGTACGTGTATCCCTATGTAGAAACATACATGCAAATGTTTTTGTTCGTGATAAATATCTATACGCATATTTGCATGATTATCTCTGCATATATTAAGAGATCAATACGTACATGCAATTATTTTGTTCATACAATATATCTATACGTATATTTATCTTTTCTTTCTACTTATATTTAGAGATGTAAACATTTGTGTCTATAAGACTGTGAATATGTATTCTCGCATACAATCAGATTATAGTGTTTTTGCTCATGCAAGATATCTATACGTATATTTAACTGATGTATATTTACTTCCATCGATAGGTACATGTATGTGTATGTATATTCTTAGTTACAATCACCCATGCAAATGTTTTTCCTCGTGCAATTATTTTGTTTATACAAGATGTCTATACGTATATTTATGTTTTCCCTCTACTTGTATATAGAGATGAATACATTGATGTCTGCAAAACTGTATTTGAGTTCTCGCATACAACCACATATTCTAGTGTTTTTGTTCACAAACAATGTATATAAGCATATTCAACTTATGCACCTCAACTTTTATTGATATATATATATATATATATATATCAAATAATCGTGTCATCCACAGACAGCTGTTTCGTTGTATTACAACTCTTCAGTGTGGCTATAAATTATCCATTATCCCATCCAGTACTACGTGGTAGGATTGAAACCTTCGCTTCAGACCCGGAGACTGGTATTTTACCTCTACCCTACGCAAAACTGGACGGTTAGTAGGGTTGAATTTAAGCGATATATATTTACTCATGCACTGATTTCCCATCCACCAGGGTGCTCCATTCCTAAGTTGGAAGAGCATTGCATATATATATATATATATATATATATATATATATATATATATATATATATATATATATATATATATATATATATATATATATATATATATATATATATATATATATATATATATATATATATATTTATATATATATATATATATATACTGAATCTGCCACCGATAGGTAGCCGCTTTAATGTAGCAATGCACTGACCATTATGCTAAACAGCCCGTTGATAAATCAAAAGTCAAATAACTGCTGTATATTTCTATTAACAATCACGCATGCAAGAGTTCTTGAACAAAGATATCTATACGCATATCTGTACAACGTTTCTCTACATATCCAAACATACATACATTTGTATCTTTAAAACTGTGTATGCGTAAACCTACATACCATATATCATATATGCAAGTGTTTGTAAGTGCACATAGGAAAAAATCAATGAGTATCCTAAATTGCTAGCCTCTATGTTGTACGTTGTTCATGCTCCCGACAATCCGACTGACTGACGCCATAGGCTTTCTATTAACCTAGCATCAGGCATAATTGTCTTGCAAGGAACGTGTCCGCCATTTTACTGCTGACTCAAAGATCGAGATTGTTTTTCGCGTGGAGTGCCCAAATTTTTAACGGCTAACACTGCACTGAATTATTTCACTGGACAATATATAAAGATCCACAGAAGAGAATAGATAGGAAAATATTAAAGATATACTTATAAAAGCTGGAACCATAAGTTCAACGACGCGTCCACCGTGTGTGGAAGTAGTAGCATAAGGGAAAGGAAAAAGAGGAGAAAATAGACTTCTTCGAGTCAATTGATTCTCATATCTGTGAATTATTGCTACATGGAATTATTCTGCGAATATTATTTTCAATGGAAATCATAAACAGCCATTTCTGGCGGTCTTTCCAGCCACTTTCGAATCTTGCAAAAATGCAGACCTCAGACATTTTATTGTAACATCATTAGCAGCAGGCAAATCAATTATCAAAATAATGTTGTTTTTTTTCAATGATGTCACACGTTTTAATGATATCACACCTCTTTTTTTTTTAGCATAACAGGGACTGACGAACCAACCGACCGATCAACCGACCGAAAAGTGTATAATAGAGAAGTGAGTACACATCTAAGAAAGATATGCTGGTTAGTCACTTGACCAACATCTTATGACAGCATGCCGTATTTTTTTTCAACAAAAGAAGGGACTATCAATGGATTAGCCATTTTCGCCTACCGTGGAGCGGTAAACGCTAAAAACAGTCTGATTTTTTTTTAAATAAGCGAGAACGCAACCGGGCACAATCTAAGGGACCAATTCAGCATGAAATTACATTGTGAAATGACCCTGCCCTCCCACCAAAACTATTTGGGTTGGAATTTATTTGTTTCTTTACATAACAAGTGAGTGTTTGATTTTTCAGACTCCTAGCTCGATGGATGTGACCTGGATGCGAGATACATACAAGTCAGCCAACCAACTTGAAATATGACGAAACCTATGTGTGCAGATTTGGTGACAATTCTTGTTAATAGATGGAAGAAAAATACAACCAATTGGTGCTTATAGGTAGGCTTGAACTCTGATATGCAGGCGTTGAATCAAAGGATGGGATTTGTTCATCATGCACGTATTACTATGTGTTAAGATGGGGCAAAAATAATTGTGTTATTTGTTCATCAAATTTGAATCCGTATACCTTAGCTTGGGATATATCTTATCAATCAAAATCGGAATCAACGCATTTTCGCCTTCAAGGAACAAGTCCATTTAATCTGAAAGCTCAGAATACTTGGACCCTGGAACTAGTGAAATCTCCAGTGTTTTGGGCTGCTGTCGCTTGGTTATTAGAAACTTTCCGTTGCAGGAAGTGGTTGAAATGAGTGGGAAAATGGTTGTCAGTCTGAGAGACTAAGCTGGGCGAAGGAGTATTTCCTGACCTTGTTCGTTCAGTGTGTACCGGATAATTCACCTGACATGCAATCATTTTTTTTTCTTCACATTCAGGGTCATTTGCGCGGCTTTTTTGCTTTCCCAGATTAGTACAAATGTTGAACAACTTTAGAATGGTCGACGTTTAGTTCCTCTGCAACTTCCCATATAGATTTGCGTGGGTCCGCCCCAAAAATGGACCTCATTTGAATATGAACGATCACAGAAAGACATCCAGGTTTACAAGGCTCTCGTTTCGGAAATTTTCGGAACCGATGTTCAGCTGTATGATCGTTGATGGTCATCTGGCTGAGTACTTGGTTGATATTGTGAGAAGTTTATTCAGACTTTGTCCTTTTTTTCCAACTAATGCAACTAAATTGTTCAGATTGGCTTTTTTAAATTTTTGATTTGACAGCCTTGAATAATAAACCAAAATAAATCGTGAAAAGAAAACGCTCAGCTTAAATAAATACAGCGAAATTCACACTTTGAAATGGTATATTCCATGAACATAATTCAATAATAGTTTATCCAAGGATAAGCATCAGAGTTTGAAATAACAGAAACTATAATTATTTTTTGCTCCAATGTAACTCCTTCGCAATCATCTCTCCATTTGTCTATGGAGCGTGCATTTATGTGCATGTGTTGGGGGGCTCCTGGGCCAATTTGGAGGCCCACAACCTTGAAAATGTTCAGGTGTAACCACAAAGCACCACCTAGGAATATTTTGTTTGTTTTTTTAAGTACTTTTTTGGTGTCTCTAGGATCATTTTGGACCAATAATACCCAAATCTAGAGCTCGGAATTCTATGATAACTTTAAAAGACTTACATTTTTTAGATAATTTCAGATTTAAAAAAAAAATATTCTTATAAAAATAATTTCAAATGAAAGATCTACTTTTTTTTTTAGATATTTTCCCGATATTTCCAGATATGTTTCAGATCATGAGTTCTGGTACATGCACGGGCTACGATGATTCATTCATGCAGGGTACAGATATTCTTTCAACTGTTGCATTTGTCCACTTTCCTTTTCATAATATTCCGTTCTAAAAGAGCAGCTATGAAAGGTTGTTATGAATTCGTAGGAATTAATAGTTAGCTAACTCGTGGATGAATTAATATTTACAAGGCAATTTCTGGTCAGAATATTGGTATGAATTATTGTTAATCCGACAATATGAGAGTAAAATGGCAATATCAGAAGGTTTGCTGCACAAATTACCCAAAGGAATAAATCCTTTATTACATTGATATCTAAAAACATCAGGTGAATTTGTTTATGATCTCCCAAATCTTGACGCCAATATCTCTGCTCAACTATCCCCTTAAACTATTATTACCAGACTCACCACAAGTCACCGTTCAATTATACAACCTCCATTTTCTTATATAAACTCCGCATTTTTTTATCAAAATCGAATCGGGCGAAACGCTGAATTGAAAGAATCATCTGTAGAGCAGGCCTTCTGACATTGTCATTTTATCCTCTTAGCTATTTCTTATGCACAGAAAAAATAAATAAAAGGTATATTTCTACTTATCAACACAAGTACACGATTGCTTTGGCATCTTCTTATATTAAAACGCTCGTATTTATACAGTAGATCTGTAAACATCAAACAATCACGTATTTCCCTCAGAATATTCCGAGGTAAAATTCTGTTCATCGCTTAAGGAAGACCGAAAAGACAGCCCCAAATTAACCGTAGACTCGGCCTGTGACATATCGTAGGTCACCAGAGCCAGTTGGAAACGTTAAAGGTTACATCGAAATATAGCAGTCTTCGAATTGGTTCGCTGCTCTTTGGCCCTTTCGGAAATTGCCAGGAGGCACCGATACCCTGGTTGTCTTGACAACTAATTTCCACTGACTTCGTTTAAAAGGCTTTCTTCAAATAGTGAAGCAAATTGGAAGGCGGCTGTTTCGATTGAGCTCTCTCCATTTAAATATTGCAGAGGAATAACGCAAATCAATATCTTTGAATTTTGTCAGACTCCATAACCAAGTCTCGAGTTGGCTTTGTTTTCATACCGTAACAAAAAACACTGGTGGAGCTGGGGGTGGGGAAAATAGTGATTATCCCCCCTCTCATCATCCAACTTTTTCAAAGTCAATCCTCGTGATTCACACGAAAAATTCGGAGGAGACCGAGAAAATTGGGGTTGGGTAAGTTAGACAGGAAAAAATATAAGAAATTTAAAAGATCGTCACAACCTTCTAGAATGGGAAAACTTATATATATATATATATATATATATATATATATATATATATATATATATATATATATATATATACAAGTTTTTCCATTCTATTAACTGATTAGTGACAATCTTTTAAATTTCTTATATATATGTGTGTGTTTTGAAGTGGCGTTGCCAATTTAGCGTTTTCACGCTAGAATTAGCTCGTTTCTTTTCTGATTTACTTATTTCCAGCTATTTTTAGCCACTCAAAAGAACATAAAATGTCTTATGAACTTAATAATCGTATTTCGAATGAATGAACCTCCGTAGCTTATGCTTGTAAGAGACCTAATCACCTGAAAAATTATCATCTTGAAAAATAGACCTTTTATCTAGAATTATCTGAAACAATACTTGCTCAAGATTTGGGCGTTGTGGTTTCAAAATTACCATAGAAGCCCCCCACCCCCCAAGCATTTTTAAAACGGTGTTGATGGTGCCTGGAGGTGTACTCATGTACATTTCAAAGACTGTAATTGCAAAAATGTGCTGAGAAGCGCCCGAAGACGCACACGTACATAGACACACAGTCACAGAGACAAGCAAAGAGATGAATCTGCAGCCCTCTTGACTGGTTGGTCGGGCTGGTCGTTCGTTGGCTTACGTTGATTTGATATTTGTTTTAAGCAGGAAATGTAGAAAATTCCCCCACACATACACACACGTATGAAGACACAAACACATTCAACCATAATTTTCACTGCCTACTTACAAAATATGATACTCATTCACGTCAAAAACTACGATAGCCCAAACTCAGTAGAAAGTACAAAATTGGGATTGGAACCAACAAAATCAAGGTAAGGATATATAGTTGTATAACCAAATCAACAACGTGTCTGGTTAGTCCCTCATTAGAAACTGTCACACGACCAATGACCAAATGCTATGTTGCGGTGATCAATTAATTTTTTGAAAAGTGGTGATGAATGAATGAAATTACTTCTATTGGTTTTTGTTGGGCAGTTATCACTGAAAAAACAGATTTTAAAAAAGTAAACAGACACTAAGTGATCGATTTAGCATAAATTCATATGATAAAATACCCCCTCTACTAGAAAGCTTTTTGGGGACGAATGTTTTTCAAATGTTTTTGTTGACATAACGAGGAGTAAATATTGAAATTTTTAGCCCTCTAGCTACATTAGTGTGGCCTGTACGCATGATATATATATATATACATATATATATATATATATATATATATATATATATATATATATATATATACATATATATATATATATATATATATATATATATATATATATATTAACACTCCCTTCTTCAGGATTGTGCTCACTCTAAGTAGGACAACTCGTTCATTTTGAGCTATATAGCAGTGCTCTCCCAAATCTGGAATAGAGCACTCTGGTGGATGGGGATTTATGCGTAAATAAACATATCACTCAAATTACTTACTGACTGTCCAGTCCTGCGTAGGCAGGGTAAATTGCCAGCCTCTGGGTCTCAGGTGAAAGTTTCGATCCTACCCCGTAGTACTGGATGGGATATTGGATAGTTTACAGCCACACTGAAGAGTTCTAATACAACGAAACAGCTGTCTGTGGATGACACAATTATTAATATATATATATATATATATATATATATATATATATATATATATATATATATATATATATATATGTATATATGTATATAAACATATATATATCATAATGATTCACAATAATTCCTCGTATAAAAACAAATTTAAAGAAATTCGATTACCAATACTTACACACCAAGGTAATAAAAACATGGTGTAGAAGATGTTGTGGTTGGAGGATGAGTTCAAAAATCTGATTTGGACTCGTGCTTGCTATCAGTATCCGTTGCTCAAATGGTCAAGAGGGACGTGAGTTTGAATCCCACCAGGGATCAATTCTGATCCACGCCGTCTATCTATCTACTCACCTCCCAGTGCTAGCAATCGTATAATTGTGATAGAAAAATCAACAAAAATTGCGACAAAAGTGGATAGTAGTATGAAAACATTACTGAAATGACTCGGCATTACAACACTAGCTTCAAAATTCGATGTCACGTGAGAAAATTCCATCGAAGAATGAATATGGTCAGAATAAATTCTATTTATGAAATCATTGGCGTTTTCTACTGAAAAAACATTTAAAATGGAGTGAAAAAGTCATCCAAAAATATCTTTTTCGTCTTTCTTGTTTTTTTTTTCCTTTCTATCTCTTTTTCTTTCTTTCCTTCCTGCATTAAACATTTCTTTCTTTTTCCGCTTTATTTCTTTCTTTCTTGCTTTTTGTTCTTATTTGCCGTTCTTTCTTTTTCACCTTTCTTTATTCTTTCACTTTTCTTTACTTTTGGCCTCTCTCCCTTCCTGTTTTGCCTTTATTCCCTTTTCTTTCGCCTTTCTATCTTCCAATGCTTTTCGCCTTATTTTTTCTCTTTTTGGCCTTCTCTCCTTTCTATTTCACCTTTCTTTCGTTTTTTTTCGCCCTTTTCACTTTCTCTTTATCCTTTCTTTATCTATTCCTTTTTTGCCTTCTTCCTCTCTTTTCACCTTTTTCTTTGTTTTTCTTCCATTCCCACCTTTTTTATTTTTTTTCTGCCTCCATTGATTTATTCATCTCTCTCTCTTTCTTTCTCTCTCTCTCTCCCTCTCTCTCTCTCTCTCTCTCGTTGTCAACTTTCTTTCTCTGTATCTTCCTTTTTCGCAATTTCCCTCCTTTTTGCCTTTATTCTCTGTCTTTCTCTCTCTCTCTCTCTCTCTCTCTCTCTCTCTCTCTCTCTCTCTCTCTCTCTATTGTACTCGTTCGCCTTCATTCCATTGCTCTTTTTCGCTTTTCTTCTTCCTTCCTTTTTTTGCCTTTCTTTCTTCCTTTTTCCTCACCTTTCTTTGTTACTTTTTCACTCCCTACCAATCTTTCTTTTTCTTCTGTCTCACCTTTCTCTCTTTCTTTTTCTTTCTTCCTGTTTTCTTTCTCCCTCTTTTTTCGCCTTTATTTTATGTATTCCTTCCTTTCTTTTTGCTTCTCTTTCTGTCGATTTTCTTTCCCCTGTGCATACTTTTTTTTCATTCTTTTTAGCCTTCCTTTCTTTTTTTCTTTTTTCTCACCCTTCTTTCTTTCTCCCTTCCTCTTTCACCTTCTATTCCTTCTTTCCCTCTTTCT
The DNA here is from genome assembly GCA_963457665.1 of Thysanoteuthis rhombus. Taxonomy (NCBI): domain Eukaryota; kingdom Metazoa; phylum Mollusca; class Cephalopoda; order Oegopsida; family Thysanoteuthidae; genus Thysanoteuthis; species Thysanoteuthis major. The sequence continues at coordinate 1,510,843 of OY735241.1, forward strand.
GCCTTTCTTTCTTCCTTTCTTTTTTTCCTCTTTCTTTCTCTTTTGTCTTTTCTTCCCGCTTTTCGCCTTTCTCCCTTCCTTTTTTCCCTTTTCCCTTCCTTATTCATTTCTTCCTCTCTTTTTCTCTCCCTATCGCTTTTCTCTCTTTCTTTTCCCATCACTCAATCGGTCTTCGATCTCGCCACAACCACACCAGCCATCCACTATTTCCAGACATTCTCTCACCATTACAGCCCTTCTCGTAAAAATCGATAAAAAGTTAATCTATCATATGAGACGTCGTAGGGTGGTTCTCAAGGCTGTGGTAATAATCAACAGACACACACGTTCTGTAAAGATATGCCTGTATGATTTTATGAGCAGCAGTCTGTACGTAAATATTTTATCTACATTGATATATGAACACAAACTTATGTAAAATTATGCTTGGAAATTTACAAATACCTATACCCCACATGCACACATATCTATATATATGTTTATATGTGCTTGTGTGTGTGTGTGTGTGTTGATTTATAAGTTCATAAATATACATGTTTATACCCATATAAAACACACGCACACATATGTATATGTGTGCGTTGATTTATAAGTACATAGATATACATTTTATACCCATGCAAAGTACGCACATATATATATATATATATATATATATATATATATATATATATATATATATATATTCTTAGATATCTATCTATATCTTAATATATATATGTATATATATATATGTATATATATATATATGTATATGAGTGTGTGTGTGTGTATACATACTTATTTATATGTATATATATATATATATATATATATATATATATATATATATATATATATGTTAAGATATATGTATATGTTAAGATATAGATAGATATCTAAGAATATATTCACGTGTTTGCATAATTATTGGAGTCGATGGATGTCATCATACTTATAGATTTATTCTGTTTTTTAGGATGTACAGGTCTGGTTAGTCTTTAAATAGAAACCTCTACGTGAATGATATCTTTCGGTAAGATATTGTGTTCGGGATGATCCATTAAAACATTTCGAAAACGGTGATCAAAGTATAAATTACTTCTATTGCCTTTTTTTGGCAGTGATCACTTATGGCAGGATATCGTGTTTGGGATGATCAATTATAACATTTGGACAAAGGTGTTACGAGTATAAGTTACTACTCTTGCCCTTTTGGGCAGTGACCACTATTGGCGGGATGTCGAGTTGGGGATGATCAATTAAAACATTTAGACAAAGGTGTTCGATGTATAAGTTACTTTGACAGTAATCACTTCTTGCAGGATATCGTGTTTGGGATGATCAATTAAAACATTTGGACAAAGGCGTTCTATGTATCATCATCATCATCAGTCCTTAACGTCCGTCGTTGGACATAGACCTTCCCCAGGATTCGTCACACTTCTCTCTCATGGGCGTTGCAGAGCCACTACTTTCTGAATTTGTCAAGCTCGTCTTTCCATCTAATATTCTCGGTTGCGCATGTGATCTTCGGGGATCCATGTCGTAAGTTGCAATGTCCATCAGTTGTCTGCCATTCTTGCAACATGACCAGCCCACCGCCATTTGAGATTTTTAATGGATTCTATGATATCCCTGACTCCTCTTTTTTCTTGATGTACTGTGCTGTCTTGTGATCTCTCCATGTGAGGTTTAGCATAATTCTTTCATGTGCACATTGCATGGTTCTCAATTTGCAGATCTGTCTCTTGGTTAGGTTCCATGTTTCAGCTTCATAAATGACTATTGGGAGGATGCATTGGTTATACACCTTTCTTTTTAGGATTAATTGGATCTTTTATTTTTTGAAGGTTGAGCTTGCTCTACCAAAGGCTTGCCATCCTAGAGTGATTCTTCGCTTGATATCTTCTCCTTTGGAGGGTTTCATGGATGTGTATAAGTTACATCTATCGCCTTTTTTTGGTAGTGACCTCTACAAAATGTCTGAATTTGCAGAAAAGAGACGAACAAAAACCATTGTATCCATCGAGCATAAACGTACTTTTCTTTAAGACAGAATAATGAGTGGATGTTTGAATTTCCACCCATTCTAGCTATGTTGGTGTAACCTGTTCGCGTAATAAATACATAGCCAGTCAGCCAGCCAGACCAACTTAAAAACTGACAGAAACCTATGTTGATGATTTTGGTGACAGTTTTGGTTTCTAATAGACGGGGAGGAAGTTACAAACAAACAAAAAGAAGGAAAACAAAGTGTTTATGAAGGAAAACATAAAAGAAAAAGAAGAAAATAAAGAAATTCAATGCTCTTGTTTGTCACTCAATAGAAACTGTCACATGATCAAAGTCTTTTGGCTGGGTGGCGTGTTAGGGATGATCAATTAAAAAAAAAAAAATTGAAATCAAAGGTAAACGAATGTTAAAGTTACTAAGAGAAGTGACTTATTTATTGATCCCTGTTTTCCATTATTTTTTCAACTAAACCTAAATAAAGGTCTTGAATTTCAATAGAACGAGATTAGAACTACACAAAAACTCTGATTTAGGATAAATTTACATTACAAATTATAAAAATAACAACCAGTGAAAAAAACTATCTCGGTTGATTAAAAATGAATTTTTTCCCAAGAAATAATACCGATTAAATGTTTAAATTCCTAGCCTTCAAACTCCATTGGTGAGGTCCGTAGACGGAATACAACATGGCCAGCCAGACAGACCTACTTAGAAACTGAATAAACTTATATTGACAATTTTGGTGAAATGTTTGATGGTTTCTAAAAAGGATTGTGAACCAATATTTTAAGAGAAGGCTAAAAAGTTCGGCCGAAGAAAAAAAGATTACAAAAGAGGAAAGGGAGAAAGAAGAACCAAGACTTGAAAGAATTAAAGACCAAAATGTTTTTTTTTTGTAAAAAGGAGATATTTTGGTAAAGTCAAAATAACGTAGACCACTATAGATAGATAGATTGATAGATAGAAAGATTGATAAACATCCGGCCATCCAGAATAACAAGGAGTTAGAAACCGTACAATACAGGGATATTTTGATTTTGGACAATGGTATGAATCGTTCCTCTCAATACAGAATGGAAAGGTTACAAGGGTGTTTGTATAAGTGTTGCTTTTTAGAAATTTGGTTGTGTTCAGCTTTGTTTGATATACGAGCATCTTTCTTATTTGCGTTGTGAGTAAGTGGTCAGATGATGCTTGTGTTGAAGGATTTACAAGGAGAGATAAGTAACGAGCCGAAATCCTTCCCATGCCCCGGGAAACCCTCATTTTTTATTATTGACCCGATAGAATCTATGATATCTGTAACTCGCATAAATGAATCACTATAGCCCGTACGTGTGCCACGACTAATTATCTAGAAATATAGATCGTTTATCTAAAATTATCCAGAAAAAAAGGATAGATCTTTTATTCAGAATTATCTTTAAAAAAAGTAACAGAAGATTTTGGAATTGTTGGACCAAAATAACCATAGACACCCCAAAAACACTTACTTGATAAAACAAATAAAAAAACGTTTTTAGGTGGTGCTCAGTGGTGTAATAATGCGAATTGTTTGAAGTTGTTGTCCCGAAAAAGTGACCTAGAGCCCTGGGGCACGCATACACATATTTGCACATAGCAGAATCTGTAGCCCACTTGACTGGTTGTGAGGCTACGCCAATTCGATATTACTTGCATAGAACCCGTCAAAAATTATGGGTAACATTTTTGCAGTATTATGTTAACAAACCAACAAATATACAGTTCCATTGAGTATGATTGCCTGATTTGGTTTGATGAATCGAACTTTTAGTAAAAGATGGGAATCAAATCATTGTTATCGGAATAAGCGCGAACGTAGACCCCACTTTTTCTCCCAAATCGAAGAAAAATTCACTTTAAGACATCTTCTTGGTACATTGAGTATGTATGACGATTTCAGTTGAGCAGTGCTTATGTGTAGGTGATTGATAATGGAACGCTGATCACTGCTTAGCATAAACCATGGGATATGGCTGCATGCTGTGTTTGGGGTCATCAATTGGAAAATTACAAAAAAAGGGTGATCAATACATGAGGTATATGTTTCATTTTGTTTGGCAATGATCACTGAATCAGAATTTTCAACAAAAAAAGAAACAAATGGATGAAATTAATCAGCACAAATTTATATTGTAAATTTCACAAATCTATTGAAAACCTGTTGATAGGGTAGCAAAAAATTGTTGAACTAATGAGGAGTTTACATTTTCAACCCTCTAGCTTCATTTTACGCGTGATAAATACATAGCTAGCCAACCAGCCAGACCAACTTGAAAACTGAAGAAAGCTATGTTGACAGTTACGGTTGACAGTTTCTCATGAATTGACAACGAAAGCTAATTATGTATGAGTCAAGAATGTGTATCATCATGTTGTATTCCATGTACTTTTGACCACTAGAGTTCAATTCACACCATCACCCCGTCCCCGGTGTTTATCGATGTTTTTTTAACCTACAGGTATTCATCGACCCCTTCAATTGTTGCATCTTATTCTCCGTGACGCCCATGATAGGGAAATGTGGCAAATCCTGGGGAAGGTCTATGTCCAACGACGGACGCTAAAAGACTGATGATGATGATGATTCTAGGGGTTGCGATTGACCAATCTGGAGCCCCCTAGTGTAGAGAACTTTACGAATTACAGTTGCTATAAACTTCCGATATCTACAGATTATTGCTGTGCACAACATTGAATAACAAGCCAATACCGTGAGTGACAACACTTCGGGTACTGGTTGCCTCTGAGTCCATTTCGCATATCGCAAGCCCCCAAAACCTACCCAAGACAGAAAAACCTGTATTATACAAAGTTCGGGAAGGGACGGCTGATGCCGTAACCAGCGTATGGACACTACTTACTTTCATTAATTCTACAGGTAAACTAGCGTATGATGAAATGAGTGACGCCACCTCAGGGGCTTGTCGCTTCTACGTCTATATCACGTATTTCAAACTTCGAAGAACTAGTAAAGAGAGAAACGTGTGATATGTAAAGCCTGGGTAGGGACAGATGACGCCGTAGCCTGCCTAAGGGCTCTACTTACTTTTTAATGTTTTAATCGTCGAAATACCGCTGCTCAGAAAAATGTCCAGCCTGACCAACCAGCCAAATGGGCTACAGATTCTTCTCTTTTAGAGTCTGTATGCCTGTGGGTGTGGTCGTCCTTGCGCTTCTGGTCACAAAACCTTTACATTTTTTACAAGGACGATCCAACACACTGTCAAAAACGTTTCTTGGTTATTTTAGTTTTCTTTTCAAAAAGTGCTTTATGGTCCTTTTTGACCTACAATTCCAAAATCCTGGGCTGGTATTTTTTTAGATAACTTTCGATAGAAGATCGTTTTTCCGTTTAGATAGTTATGGGTTGTGTTTTTTTTAATAATTAGCTCTGGTATCTCCGTAGGTTTCAGTGATTCATTCGTGCAAAATTGGATATCTTCAATATTTTGCCCGACTCCATTTTCCTGATAGCGAAAATAGATTCGCAAAAATCATTTCAAATCGATTACCAATAAAAATCAATTAACATCCATTTATATAATCAGTTTTTTTAATTAAATGTCACCAAGGATCGATCCTTCAGTCATATATATATATATATATATATATATAGTTATTCTGAGAAACAATTTTCAATTGCGTGTCTGTATGTTTATGTGTGTGTGTGTACACGTCTTTATGGCTGTGTGAATACGTATGCAAACAAATATATTCATAAAAAGAAACTGTAGATGTTATACATACAAGATAGAAACAACGGCAAAAAAGATTTACTTATATAATAGGTCACATGATTGACGATATTTTCTGTCTGGAACATTCGTAATTTGTCCATGAAGAGAACTATTAATTGCTAATTAAAGAGTAAATTCCCACATCAATTATTTTAGAGACTACCAGCCTAAACTGTCAAAATGGGTTTCTTCAGTTTTCAAGTTGGTGCAGCTTGCTGGTTTGATGGCAGGCTGGCTATGTTTGTATATATATATATATGTGTGTGTGTGTGTGTGTGTGTTTGTAAGAAATGGACACATCAAGTCCGACACAATGAGTTATAAATTACATTATATTATATAGAAACTTATCTGAAATTATTTCCCGTCATTACATGGTTAATATATCATTCAATTTAGACAACGTAAATGGAATAAACAATTTAAGAAAATGGGGCTGCTGCAGGAATCGAACTTGCCTGCTAGTAAAGTTCGAATAAGTACTTTCAATCCTAATCCTCGTTTATTCGTCTCTTCTAACGCAACAATATGTATTCAAGAAATGGACATATTTGGTCCGACGGAATCGATTCTTTAATTGTTTATTCTTTTTACCTTGTCTAAATTGGATGATATATTAACCGTGTAACAACAAAAGATAATTTCAGATAAGTTTTTATATGATACAACGAAATTTATAATTCATATATATATATATATATATATATATATATATATCATGCCTACCGGTTGCACCGATGGAGATTCAGATTTTTTAATGATCACTACCCAACAAAAAAGCAGCTAATAGATTGATCACCCCGTTTTCCATTTTTTGATCTTTTTTTTTATTTGACCATCCCCAACACAGTATGTTGGTTAAAGACGTTGGTCAAATGATGGTTTCTATTGCGTGAGTAACCAGACTTTTTTTGTTTCATTTCAAAGTTGTTTACATATTGTGGTCTTTTCTCTTGGCAAAGGTCAACAAGTACTGGTATAATGTATAGTATGTCTACTGTTAGGCTCGAAACAAAACGGTACATCTCATACATTCTTGCATACATTGTACCCAGACACACATTCTTTACTACGTAAACGAGAAAAAACTAACAAAAAAGATGTCATTATCATTATTCTTATTATTACAAGTTATATATATATAAGTTCATTTTGGAAATATTATCAAATGCAACAGATTGTGCGATCTATAATGAGACACCGAAAAAAATATTTCATCATCATCATCATCATCATCAGTCTTTTAGCATCCATCGTTGGACATAGACCTTCCCCAGGATATGCCACACTTCCCTATCATGGGCGTCACGGAGCCAGTACTTCCTGAACTTGTCTAGTTCGTCTCTCCATCTAACACTTTGTCGGCCTCGGTTGCGTATGTGGTCTCGGGGGATCCATGTTGTGAGTCACGATGTCCATCGATTGTCTGCCATTCTTGCAACATGGCCAGCCCAACGCCATTTGAGATTTTAAATGGATTCTATAATGTCCCTAAGTCTTGTCTTTTCTCGGATGTACTGTGCTGTCTTGTGGTCTCTCCATGTGAGGCCCAGCATTATTCTTTCGTGTGCACGTTGCATGGTTCTCAATTTTCGGGTCTGTCTCTTGGTTAGGTTCCATATTTCAGCTCCATAAGTGACTATTGGGCGGATGCATTGGTTATACATCCTTCTCTATAGGATTAATGGGATCTTATCATTTTTTAAGGTTGGGCTATCTCTGCCAAAGGCTTGCTATCCTAGTGTGATTTTTTGCTTGATTTCCTCTTCTTTTGAGGGTCTCATGGAGATTCGTTGTCGTAGGTAGATGTAGTGGTCTACTTCTTCCAGTTGTGTGTCCTCGATTTTGATCTTAGTGTTTTTATCCCTGATGTGGTTGTTGCACATGATCTTTGTCTTACTGAAGTTCATGTGTAGGCCAACTTTCTTGCTCTCTTCATTTAGTTCATCTATCATTAGTTGGGGGTCGTTCAGGTTCTCTGCGAAAAGGGCTCTGTACTTGTTTTATAATCTTTCTACTTATGGTATTGAGCACTTTTTTAACTAATATCTACTTACTACACTAATACATATACACAATTTTGTTGTACACTTTACTATTTTCCTTTTAAATATAAATAATGAAATAAGGATTACTACACAAACATGTCTCTGCTTCTGTCCTGTTAGGGCTTCTTTAGGTGAATTATTTGATTTATTTTAGATCCCTATTTAGGAGGGCTTTTGGGATGTCTATTTATTTAGGGTGTTGAATCTTCCTCTTATTCTATTCATACATCTTTTTTCCGGATTAGTTGTTGGTCATTACTTGTGATGTGTTCCTGTTTTACATAGTGGAAATATTTTACTGTCTGGTGGTTATAATTCATAGATTAGCGGAAGGTTCTGTAAGCGTTTTCTTTATCGTTATGTTGTTAAAGCATCAGTTTTTTGTCTTTCTCCACTGAGTGTATTTCATTCTTATTTAAATCTGTTTTCAAGTGTCAGGGTTCACTTCTACATGACTTTAATTGTTAGTTCAATTATTCTAAGTTTTTTTTAATGTATTTACATATCTAAGACGAATATGAAAAGGTAACTGGACTGTTTTTAAAGTGGCTGGAGATATAAGATAATAATAATATTAATGTTACTAGTAATGCTGTTACTACTTCTGTTAGTAATAACACGGGGAATAAGATAGCTATGATGGTTAATTTTTTATTATACCTGTATGTGGGATGTTGAATTATGTTTTTTAATGGCAATTTTATGCAATGCTGATACTTCAATGCTACTTCATTTTTTCTATTTAATAATTCTGTTTTCAGTTTGTTTTTGTATTTTGTTCTATTGGCAAAGTTGAGGATTTCAAATTCCTCATCTAGGCATTGGTAACACGGGCTTTCAATGACTTGGCATACGTGTGTTTGTTTATTTTTTTCGATTTTACTGTGGGTGAGAGGTTGTTGTGGGTTAGCTGCCAATAATATATCTACTATTTTTGAATATTTCGTTTCTAAATGATGATATATGGTTTGCTAATCTTGGTTTAACGGGTGTTTTAGATATTCCTATATAATATTTCACTTCTAATGGTTTCTCTTGGGTTGATATTTCATGCATATTTGATTTTAAACATTCGTTGTGCTAACGGCATCCGTTTCTATTTGCACAATTACAATCTGGTTTATTAATGCTCCCTCCATGAGTATTATTTCTAATTACATCATTGTTATGAACTTATTAATTTTTTTGTGTGATTAACTTATTAAAATTATCCGTACAACTATAGCTAATTTTTAATTTGTTCTTGTTACAGATTTTACCCAGTGGGTTCTCGGGAGGAAATGTTTCTGTTATAATTGGAGGAATATTTTTCTTAAGTTTGTTTTTACTTGTAGGTTGAATGGCGGTGTATACCAGATAAATTTCCTGCCAATACTTTTTTCTGTTGCTGCTGTTTCACTCTCTTTGATTTCACCTTTTCATGGAATTTAAAGCTAGTTTCGGTAAAACCCTCCTCTTTCAAGGCTTTAGTATATGTATTCTTAACATTATTAAATAGTGTTCCATTTGAGGAGTTGTATATTAGCCTAGTTTCTATTGATTTTGAGAATTTTGCTTGAGTTGTTCGGTGTTGATATATTTAATTACAGAATTTCTTTTATACTTAGTTTACGGGTGTTATTCTCAACTTAATGTTTAATGGTGAACGTATCGAGCTCTTTATAAAATGAACCCATCACACATCGGATATTGCATTATGATATATTACATTGTATTCCTGATTTGTAACATGCATATATCTATGTATACTATTTAGCTAAGTATATATAGCAAGTGTGCGGCCGAAGAGTTATCCCATGGGCTGAGAATGGCTAGTGCGTTTTTGTTTGTGGCATGTCCATACGAATAATGAAACATTGAGATTTGTCTGCTTCTTGGTGTTACAGCATGCACATCCGTGTATAAACGGGCATCTGTGAATCCGCCATGTTTGGCCTTATTTGGTCTTGAGCCCAAAATGGTTGGCCACTTTGCCAACGAACACATGCGCATTGGATGCTTCGCCAAAATATTGAGCCATTTGATAGAGTACCGGCAACAATTTGTGTGTCCTGAACACTGAAGCTCATTTATCTTGCTGAATGAGAAATAAATCTTGTTTTGCTCTTCTTTCCTTTCTCGCTGATATATAACTCTTTCGATTGCTTAATCTCTTTATATTTGAATCTTGCTCTCTCTCTCTCTCTCTCTCTCTCTCTCTCTCTCTATCTCTATAAATATATATATATATATATATATTGATGTATATATATGTATGTGTGTGCATGTGTGTGAATAGATCAGCGGCAGTCTATGTAAGTCTCCTGCAGGACAAAGGCCTTTCCTATCTTCTTAAATGACAACTACGATTGCAATATCTTTCTCTACGTCTTACCGGTAACCTTTCATATCTCATCCCTCAACCTTGAGCCTGGTCTTTTTCTACTACGTTTACCGTCTCCTCCCGACATATATATATATATATTTATTTATATATATATATATATATATATATATATATATATATATATATATATATATATATATATATATATATATATGTTTTCTTGCTTATTCTCTTATATCTCTATCATGTTCTCCCTTTGCCTGGTCTTTTTCTACTACGTTCACCATCCCCCCATATGTATAAATATAACGCTCTCCAATTCTGTGTTGAGCACTCTTTGAGTGAGCTAACTCGTTCATTAAAAGCTTATGCAATACTCTTCCAATATAAGAATAGAGCACTCTGGTAGTTTGGGAATATATGCATGAATAAATATATACTGCTTAAATTCAACCTTACTGACCGTCCAGTTCTGTGGAGCACAGGTACGATACAAGACTCTGGGTCACCATCCCCCCATATATATATATATATATATATATATATATATATATATATATATATATATATATATTCAGCTTGTTATTGCTACCATTGATACAAACCTGATTCATACATCTTCTCTCAGTGTCGCTCTTTTGAAAAATAGATCTTTAAGTTTGTGATTTATCTGATATAAAGATTTACAGATAGATACATAAATATATAGGAGAGGAAAGGTTTAGATAGATAGATAGATAGATAGATGGAGAGAAAGATATCAGAGAGTTTAGATCGAAACACATGGACAGCTTTTGATAGGTAGATAAATATGGAAAGGTTTAGATAGATAGATAGATAGATAGATAGATAGATTGTTTAATAGATAGATATGAACATGAATAGATGGGTAAATTTCACCAATAGCTAATCATATATAGATATAATCAGATCATGCACACATGGAATCCGTTTCTATCCTTTGCTAACGAGCCCCAATCATCCTTTTCTCTTTAAAGTGTCATGAACCTATGCAAAGCAATAATTTTAGAGAAATATTTTGACGTTATGGACAAAAAAAAAATAGATTTGTCAAAGAGAAATTATGCTTTTTGCGCCATCAAACTAATAAAAGTCTTCAGCTTGGGAGCATAAATGTGCCAAGCACATTTTATTGCAGTCTTGCCGTCGCTTTTCCAGGCCTCCATTGTTTTCTTGCTGTTAGCAACAAAGGATGTATATATCGTTATATATATATATATATCATATAGATAGGGAATAATTCTATGTCTGCCTCTTTCGGTTGAGAAAAAGAGAGAAGAGAGAGAGAGAAAAAGGAAGAGCGAGCACCGTGGTATATGGAATTTTTGGAAGTGATCGAGAACACATACGTATTGAAATCATTTTCCATAAATACGTTTTCATTCTTAGAATCAAATACGTACATTTGTTGGAAGCAATATAACAATGTTGAAGTGGGAGATTTCAGAAGATTACATCTCGAAAAATGTTTATCGTCATAAAAAAAGATAAGACTCTTAAGATTCGATGCATTTAGCCCTGTTCCGATCAGCATTGTCAGAAGCTCTTTTGCAATGCAGAAAAACCGCAGCGATCCCCCACCCCACTCCTGTCAGGTTGAGGTTTCCAGTGGTTAAAGGTTCAATTTCCAATGTAGGTTCATGCAGAAAAATCAGATTTTTCTAGTTACCATTGCCTAACGAAAGGCGAGAAAAGTGACTTATTCACAGATCAACCATTTTTTATAATTGATCGCCCTCAACCAAGTATGCTACCAAAAGCTGTTCGGCATGTGACAGTTTCTATTCAGTGACTAACCACAAACACACACACACACATATATATATATATATATATATATATATATATATATATATATATCAAGTCAATGATTCATGCATAAATATATCTAATATCCATACATCATAACAGTATTTATCCCCGACACGCCACCCCTCTCCTGCCAATTATTTCCCACTGCAGGAAAATAAGTCATAATTGAATTTTTATTTGATTTTGTCCGTTAGCGAGTCTCGAAGCCAGTGTTGAATGGAGATGTTTATGTTGGAGGGGGGGGGGGATCGGTATAAGATGATAATGACATCCATTATATAAAAATCGGCATCTCTTTCTCCGGACGCAGGGGACGGAGAGTAACTATCCGACCAACATTCCCAGCCCCTGACCCTCAGCGAGCGAGTGTGTGTGTGTGTGTGTGTGTGTGTGTGTGTGTGTGTGTGTGTGTGTGTTTGTGTACCACTGTGTGCTTGTCGGTATGTGTGTATGTAAAATAGACTTTATGTTTGTGTGTGTGTTGTTGAGTGTGTTTGAGTGTGTGTGAAAGTAAATGTGTGCATATATCTGAGAATATATGTATTCCTGTACGTATGTGTGTGTGTGTGTATATGCCTGTGTATGAATGTATGAGTGTGTACACGCATGTGTGTATGTGTGCTTCTGTATGCTTGCGGGTGTGTGTGAGTGAATTCGTGATTTTGTGTTTGTGTGTGCTTGAGTGTGATTGAGTGTGTGTGATAGCAAATGTATGTGAGAGTGTATGCAAGTGTGTATGTGAGTGCATGTATATATGCACGTATGTGTGTGCATGCATGCGTATGAGTTTGTATGTGTGTGCATGTGTATGAGTGTATATGCATGCGTGCCGCGTATGTGAGTGAGTGTTTTTCAGCAAGTGTGAGTGTGGATATGTGTGATTCTGTGTCAGTGTCAGTGTGAGTGTGAGCGTATGTGTATCTGTGTGCCTGTGCACAGGTCCGTGCGTGTGAGTGTGTGTGTACATGCGTTTTTCTCTTTTTGTTTGTGAGTGTGTGTGTGAGAGAGAGAGAGTGTGTGTGTATGTGCACGTGTGTGTGTCAAAGAAAGAGTTTGAGTGTGTGCAAGTAAGAATGTGTGTGTGCATGTGTACAAATGTGTGAGGGTGTATATGTGAGTGTGGCTATACACACATGCGTGTGTGCGAAGTGTATATGCATGCCTTAATGTGTATGCATGAGTATGTGCGTGTGTTGGGGGAATGACTGTCTAATTGAAACCGAAGAGGCGTGAGAATATTTCGATGCCACACGGACAGTGTTGCCAATTCAGCGCCTTCCGCGCTAAATTTAGCACGATCCTTGTTCTGTCAGTGCGTAAATCGGAGAAGTAGTGCAGGCATTCTTGCCCAATTTTCAACCCTTTTTTTGGTCATTTTTGACCATTTTCAGCATCATCCTAGTGATTAGGCCTTTTTACGTTTGGTTATTTTCTTTTTTTTCAATTCAGCATTTTTTAGCTCCTTTTGATGGTCAAACTTGTGCGAAGTTGGCAACACAACACACAGCCACATCAAATATCCATAGCCAACACCGATGATGGTATCACGTTGTACCAACAAATTCGATTAGTATCAGTCGTGTTAGTATTCTTGTAAACATGATGTGGAAATAGTCATGTAGGATTTGAATGGTATTGAGATTGATGACGTCAAAAATTGATTTAAGAATCTCAGACAGGTCTGGTTGGTCAGTCAATAGAAACTGTCATCTGACTAACGTCTTTCAGGATCATTTCGTAGCAAAAAAATATAGCAAACGGAAAAAAAAGGGTGATCAATCAATTGGTCACTTCTCTCGTCTTTTGTTGGACAGAGATCACTAAGATAAGTCTTAACTTTCGAAAAACAAGAATGGGTGCAGCTGGACAGAAACCAGTGATCAATTTAACAAAAACTTACATCGCAAATCCCCCCCCAGTATCAAAGCCTTACGTGAGAGATGGTTGAAAAATGAAACAAAATCGCGTTTTCTGTAGACATATTAATCTGTAAATGTTTCACTTTTCCACCCTCTAGCTCCATCAGTGAGTCATGTACGCGTGGTACATACATGTGTACATGATGGCTGCCACCTCGATTCCGAGTAAAGCTATCCCATAATGCCACTCAAAAGAAGCTGAACGATCCTAAGAACGGATGCAGCTTTTTAACCCGGCCAGTGATTCAGAATTTCTGGCGCAAAACTGACCCACAAGAGGATTCAAGGTGTGGATACCCGGTGCGAAATTTCCATTCACTTTAGCATGTCTCTTCAGACTACCTGCTAACTTTCATCCCCTCCCAAAGACATGGCAGGTGTTATGATCAGTAGTTATTTGATAGTTCACCGGTTGTTATTGTCTTATTGGTAACTTTTCTTTCCAGCTTTGTTGAGGCAGACCCTCCTGCAGATTGGACAATTTAGTTAAAGGTGGTCACCTTTGTGAATGGGAACTCCAAAATCAATATGTACATTCATACATGCATGCATAACATGCCAGCCAGCGAGATTAAGTTGAAAACTGAAGAAACCTATGTTGACTGTTTTAGTTGACAGCTTTTAATAGCCATTTCATGTTGGGCGATGCCTTTGGTATCAACTTGGCCACAGGCAGGGGCGTCAGCTAGATGGGAGGATAACGGAATATTCTAACAATGGTGCAGTACACTTGTTTTATGTAACCCTAACTTAAGGTATCCATATAAAAAGCTGATATTATCATTGGCCGATAGTAAGGTTAATGCTGAGATATATGCCGTTTATGTCCTTTCTCCTAACCCGATGTTTGCGGTCAAATGGCACATACACCGTAAAATGACTGTAGATGATTTGAATTTGAGTATCAAAGTAATACAATGGACTAATGAGTGATGAGCCTTTTTCCCATGTTCCAACCATTGTCTCATTGTTGTAATGTTGCAAGTTCGGAGCTTTTCTACCGTTACTTTCATTGAAGATGTTCAGACGAACTACACGCCCTTGGTCCCTTCTGTCTGAGAATCTCAAGTTAAAACTTGGTCAACGATCAAGGCACAACCTTACGCCTTAGATATACCAAGGACTCATCAGTAGTTCCATGCAAATACTTTATTCTCTAGAACATTTGATGTGTGAAATAAACACACTTCTGAATATTTCCCCGACGTGTACGACGTCGACATTTTTAAATCAAGTGTGAACAATATTAGTCTTATAGTCTCTCATTTTGAGCATATCTTGTTTTGGCGTTTCGAATTTCACAATTTTTATATCGATAAATTATCTTTTCCTACTATTCCTGATTCTATGGCAAAAATAACTCCTTTCTTTTTTAAACTTTTGACGTGAAGAGTGTCCGAAATACCTTACTTAGGGTGAACCTGGAAAGGGAATAGATGAAATTTTATCTAATAACGTTCTAACTAAAATTGCAGAAATCTATCCGTGTGCGTGCATTCTGCACAAATACTCAACAAATGGCCATTGTACAGAGGTGGTCATCATCATCAGTCTTCTATCGTCCGTCGCTGGACATAGACCCTTAGAATTTGGAGTTGCTGGGATCAGCAGGTCTCGAAAAATTTTACAAAAATAAATTCGAAAAATTGAAGTTTATAGATCTTTCTTCGTGTTTTTTGTTTTTTCTGAATTATTTCCCCTGACTTTTGCTCCTAAGAATTATCTAAATTTAGATATAAAACATCTAAATTAGCAACACAAAAGAGAAATAACCAGAATACTTCGAACCCTTGAATTCGTACGACAGTCGGAAATTACTTCACATAACTATTACAGCCGGCTGCCCCACACACCATAAAGTATGATCCCTTTCGAACATGCACCTTTGGAAGGAATACTGCCTTAGTTATCATCGGAGAAAGGGAAATGATATTGCAGGTGATTTTTGATTGGTTCAACTTATACGAAACTGGATTTGAAAAACTCTTTCGACCTATGCAATCAGGTCTGGTTACTTGCTCAATGGGAATCATTACGTGACGAAAGTTTTTTTGTTTTTTTTTTCTTTTGGCTGCAAGCCTTGTCGAGGGTGATCGATTGAAATATGATTCTCTGAAAGCATTATAAGGTCTAAATATTCAAATTCACATCTTTTCTAGCTCCATTGTTACGGCCTGGTGCCCCTGACATTTCTACACATTCATACATGCTTACATAGAGAGATAATCTACCATTCGAAAAGCATGTTGACAGTTTTGGTTGACGGTTTCTTTTTTAACTCAAGAAACGAATTGAGGAGGGGAAAGAGTTCTTCATTCAGATGTTCATTGATTAATTGTTCAATAAAATTCGTTTCTTTTGGGTCATACATTTTATTAGATTCATAAGATTCATATTATTGTACTCATAAGAGTCAACCGAAAGGTCACTCAAACTGTCAACATAAGTTTCTTCAGTTTTCAACTTGGTTTGGATGCCTGGCCAGCACTTTATCCATGTATGTGTCGAGCATACAGGCTACACCATATACTTTTTATTATCTTTAGACAAAGAACATTTTTTTTTGATTTTTGAAAAATCATCCCCGGTCCCCAATAGGATTTTCCGTGGGGGTTCAATTTACAATCTAAGTTTATGCTAAATAAGTCCCTTACTTAGTGTCCAGTAGAATTCTCACTTGTTCTTTTTAAATTTTTGTCCGTAAATTCAAACTTTTTTTTATTGATCATGACCACCAAAAAAGCGAGACAAGTACCTTATTCATTGATCACCCTTTTCTGTTTTTTATTCAATCTTTCCAAATACGACATGTTGCCAAAAGACGTTGGTCACGTGACAGTTTCTACTCTTAGTCTCTCTCTCTCTCTTTCTCTCTCTCTCCCTCTTGCTCTCTCTCCCTCTTTGTTTCCAACTTCTCTCTTTCTATCTTGCTCCTCACTTCCATCTTCGTGATCCAAACTTTTCATAAAATCTCTCTCTGTCTCTCTCCGTCTTTATAACTCTGTCTTTCCCAAAGCCTCTCTCAGTCTCTCAGTAACTGTCTTTCTCTCTCTTACGTTCCCGCTCTCTTTCCGAATTGTCCTCTACTGATTGAGTTACGTCCCTTGCACAGGAACGAACAAACAGAACAAGTGGAAGCCACACAAGGTCACATTCCCGGTCGCGAACATCCGGTGTCAGCGAACAATGTTCCGATTGAAAAGATCCTCCGCCTGACATCATATAGCTAGGACGTTTTTTTTTTGTTTTGTTTAGATACCTTTCTTTTTATTATATTGATGTTTTTATGGTTCTAGAATTTGGTGTTGTGGTCATTAAGAATATTATTATGATCTCATATTGTTAAACGAACTAATATATACATACAGTAAACCCTCGCTATAACGAACGAATTAGGGGTGGAGATGTTTTTTGTTGAAGCCAAAAGTTCGTTATACCCCCAGTAAATAAGAAATAACTTCAGTTCTTTGCTTCATTTAACGAATATTGTTTGGTAAATGCAAAGACAACTCGATTTAACCTTGCTCTATTTTAGACCTTTCCTTACAGTCTTCAATAAATAATATTATAAGAAAACTTGTATCACATCATAGTTTCGTGGTCCAACATTTTGTGTCATTTGGTTCAAAAAAAAATATATATACATATATGTGTGTGTGTGTGTGTGTGTGTGTGTGTGTGTGTGATCTTTCTCTGTTCAAATCGTCATCGAGGATATCACAGGGGATTTGGTACACACGGGCAGTTGTTAGTGAAACCCACTCCCGGCTTGTTAGGCATGTTGCTGCTCCGTTTTCTTTACGGCACCCTGTATTCCCTACTTGTTACCTGATCAGGTTCGACGTCGCTCAATTTTAGTTATCTCACAAGAACAAATGTATCCGATGTGACTTTTTCGTGACCCTTTAGCCTCGGAGTTGAGTTCCTCAGTCCTATCCCTGGTTCAGAGTGCTTAGCAAAGGGGCATTGAGTACCATTTAAAAGTTGTTGTTTTTTTAATGTCATTTGGTATATCTCTTTTAAAGTTGCTCAACTACGGTTGCCCATTTTTAGTCATGTGCTACGGATGCATAACAGATAACCACCTGCACTAAAAGCCCATGAATTTGCTGCTGAAGGTCCACAACAAGTCAGAGCTCAAAAAGGCCGTCATTGTACGAACTCTGCTTGGTAAGCTACGACCAAACCTCAAAGATGCAGGACTTGGAATATAAAGATCTAACGAAAAACTGAGTGAGCTGATTGGGGGACGTCACTGGCTTCAATATAAAAGATAACTGAATGCTACTGCAGAGTGTTTTCAAATACAATGCTTGCAGAATACAGTCTAATGCCACCATCATGTCTCTTATGGTAATTTATAAATGCTTTTTTCAGAAGTTAGATGATAGTGAGTTTTGTCTGTCTTTGAAACTAGTAGGGGTATTCCAGTGATTATGTATGCGAGAGAGATACCACCAAAATAATCGGTATCTGAAGTTATATTCTGACAAATTTGGTTGGTCATTCAATAGAAACCGTTATTTTTTTGCAGGATACCATGTTGGGGTGATCAATTAGAAAAAAGCGTGATCGATGAATAAGTTATTTCTCTGGCCTTCTGTTCGGCCGTGATCATTAAAAAAGTCTGAATTTTCAAAAATGAAAGATGCTTGATTGCTGCCGGACACAAACTAGAGATCATTTTAACGTAAACTTACTATGCAAATTGAACCCAAAACCTAACTGGAATTTTTTAAACAAAAGTTTTTTCCTTGGTGTAAGGAAGAGTAAATGTTGAAATTTCAGCCCTCTAGCCCGATTGTTGCAGTCCTTAGATGTGACACAATCATACATGCATACATAGCCAACCAGCCAAACCAACGTGAAAACTTGAGAAAACTACGTCGACGGTTTTGGTGACAATTTTGGTTGATGGTTTCTAACACGATAGAAAGCAAAAAGGTGTCAATCAAAAGAAAAGTTTTACAAGTTTTCTCAGGTCTATAAACACTTACTGAATATTGACAGTTTAACAATCTAGATACTAGAAATGGCCTAAACAGCCATAATATGTACACCAAAGACACCCATTAACGAAAACAAAACACAAGATAGACCTACATCTGTGAGGATTTGGAGTTATAATGTTTCTTTAAAATATATATTTTTTTAATAATTTTAAGAATAATTTCAAAGAAAACGTCCAAGAACACTGGATCAAAACAACAGGAAATGAGAAATCATTTCAACTTTCATGATTATTGATGTCAATATACTATTGGGAACCATTTTAGAATTCCAATCTTTTTAGGCAAAGATTACTCCGTTCTTCGATTTAAGCTTTGTTGATAATCAAAATTTATATTTGGAAGACCATCCTTGACCAGATGGACGCAGATGTGATGCCTTGGGCATTCTCTTGTGAAGTCTAGACCGAGTTCTTCAAGCTTTTTGCACTCACAGGACCTCGAATATATATATATATATATATATATATATATATATATATATATATATATATATATATATATAATCTGACAGAATAATTATAATGTTATTTGTAGTAGGAACTACTTTCGAACTAACACTCCGGGTTTACACGGTGGAAATATGCCGATCAGCCTAGGCTGCTGGAATAAATAAACAATAAAGAAAGGAATCGAAGCCGTGTCCAATCGAGGAAGCCATCTAAAGGTGATGCTGCTCTACGACTGAGCTAAGCAGCCAAGTGGTACACAGAAGGTCTGATAACTGCTAAAGAGAGCAAAGCAAGGCAGGTATGTAGCTGCTGTCTAACCATTTGTACAGTTGGTTGCATAGATCAGTCGATAGAGCGGCATCGCGTTAAGATGGTTCCTTTGGTTTGATTCCTGTGGCTATCCGCTTCTTCATTGTTAATCTGACAGTCCCCGATGAAGTTAGATTTCGGATCGCTGTCCCAATATTCTATACTTCTTACACTTACACAATATCTGTATTTCGCATAAATGAATCTCCATATCCTGTGCATGTACTGCAACTAATTATATTTAAAAAATCAGATCTATTATTTAAAAAAGAATACCAGCATAAGATTTGGGCCTAGTTGATCCAAATTGATCATAGAGACCACTAAAAAAAACTCTTCTGAGAAAACCAAAAAAAAAAAAGACTTTTAAATATTGCCTGATGGTGGTCTTATGCAAATCAAGGTCTCAGTCTCGAAGATGTGACCGGGAGCACCCGGAGACACACACTCACAAACAGACTAGCAAGGGGAGAAAAATCCGTAGCCAACTTGGCTGGTTGATCGGGCGGGTCATTTGCGGGGCTTTGGTGATTCAAAACAGGTTTTTCACCATAACAATATATGATTCCATCTTTAGGTTTGATTATTTACCTCAGTCCTCCTTCTTCTCTTACTTTTAACCGTGATTCATCTCGCTCCTTTGGCTCCTCTCCCCCCTCTCTGTCTCTGCTCTCCCTCTTTTATTTCATGTCTCCCGATCCCTAGCTTTGCTTTTCTCTTTCTCTCTCTCCCTCTCTCCCTCTCTCCCTCTCCCCTTGCCCTTCTTCTATGTCTCTCTATAACCAATAGTCTGTTCCCCTCTATCTCACACACCCCGTTCTTCCCCCACTTCCTCTCTTTATCTCGCTCAGTGCCCCTTCCTTCCCCTCTTTACTCTCTAATTTCCCTAACCCCTGAGTCTCTTCGACTCTTTCCCTTCTCTCTCTTCCTCTCTCTCAAAATCTCTTTCTCTACCTATATCTCCACCTGTTTTGGATTCTCTCTACCTCTCACTACCTCTACCTATTTCTCCATTTCTCCCTCCCTCTTAGTCTCTCTCCCTCTCCTTTCTCTCTTTCTACGTCCCTCTCCCTTTTTTCTCTCACTCCCCTTCTCCCCCTCTCTCGCCCTCTCTCTCAAAAGCCGCTTGGAAACCCCTTCCGTTTCCACCAGGTCAATTGGCCCTTACAATATTCAATCAGCTCTCATTACAGATTGATATCCTGAGTTCTTTACATCGGCAACCCATATTACGACCTACCCGTCCGCCCCGGGGGTCGGGCGGACCACAGTGGTTATGGCGGTTTCACGCTCCAGGGAAACATTCTGGCAATGCAAGGACGAAAAGAAACTTAGACGGCTTCAAGGGAAAATATACATGTCATCGACTGAGCGTAGCTACGTGCGAAGTGACGGAAATCTGTCCGTAAGAACGCAAATCAAAGCATCTTTAATGTTGATACCTACGTGCATATTTAGACAGGTTCAAGTAGACATGTGAACGGGTCTGGTTAGTCACTCGATAGAAACCGTCACCCGTCAAAAACGTCTTCAAGAAACTTGCCGTGTTGTTGAGGATGATCGAAGAAGGGACCGAGAGTCACTCGACATAGACAGACCGTCGCGTGAACAACGTCTCCTGGTAACGTGCCACGTTTCGGGATGATCAGTTGAGGAATAGGGAGTCACTCGATTAGAAACCGTTGCATGACCAACGTCTTTTGGTAGCATGCTGTGTTGGGAGTGATCAATTCAAAAAGATAGGAAAAAAAAGGGGTGATAAATGAATAAGTTACTCCTCTCTCCTTTCGTTGGTCATAATCAATAAGAAAGGCCTGAATATTCAAAAGTTCCATGTTTTATAACAACGTAACTAAACTCATGATAGGAATCGGAGACATTTTCTCTGATCAGAGGAGTCCAGGGGTGATTCATACTTCAGTTGCAGAGAGTTGAGATAAAAAGTTTTAGTGCAAAATCTGCTTTTATTAAGCCATGAAGTCCCTGCAGCTGATTTGTTGGATACAGCTAGACATATATTGGAGTTTTTTTTTTCCTAGCCTGATGGGATGGGTTCGATTCTCACCCTTGGCTTACTTTTCATTTCTGATTACCCTGTTTACGATGCGAGTCAAAGGTCTGATAAATAGCATCTGAACGTTAGGATAAATATTTTAAAAATCTATTCAAAATCAAAAATGATGGTGCAATAATATGGAAAGAATATTTTAAAAAATATCATTGTGTATGTATAGTTATGATGAAACGGGGAATTGTGGGTAAGTAAATATATCGCTTGAATTCGGTCCTACTAACTGTCCAATACTGCGTTGGGCAAGGGTAAATTGCCAGCCTTTGGGTCTGAAGCAAGAGTTTCGATCCTATCAAGATGAGATGTTGAATAGTCAATAGCCACACTGAAAAGTTGTAATACAGCAAAACAGCTGTCTGTGGATGACATATATATATATATATATATATATATATATATATATATATATATATATATATAGCAGAATGTGGATTCGCTACATAAACTAGCTCATGTTTCTACCCACTCCGGGCCTCGTCAGGAGAGGGCAGAAACATGAGCTAATTTGTGTAGCGAATCCACATTCTACTATTTATCTCCGAACTTTACTCTAAAACAACTTAACTTCAATAGTAAAAAGTTGTTTGCATTGAGCACTCTATGAAATAAATCCATTACATATCAGAAGTGGCTTTATATTATTGTATTATGTTATGCTGCTAGCCTGATTTGTACCACACGTACTCTCCCCCCTCTCTCTCTCTCTCTCTCTCTATATATATATATATATATATATATATATATGCTTGCGTGTAAGCGCATGCAAATATGTATGAAAACATCTTTCAAGGCATATAAGTATGCAATAATCTACCCATAGATAGGTTCTTTGTGGGTTTTTTTTTATAAATGTACCTGAATCTGCATAAATATATAAGTTCTCACACAAATATTTGTAAATAGATCTGAATAGAGAAAAATGAATATTTACCGAGAAACATTACGATGCTTGCATATATGGAAGTATACAAGAATACAGATTTGGTTAGTCACTCAGTAGAAACCGTCACGTAACTAACATCTTTTGGCAGCATGACGTGTTGGGGAAGATCGATAAAAAAATTGAAATGAAGTGTTATCAATATATATATATACAAGTAACTTCTCTCGCTTTTGGATTCTTATCGATAAAAGGTCTGCATTATCAAGAAACAAACGTGCCCCTGTTAGACACAGACTGAGGGATCGATTTAGCATAAATTTACATTGCAAATCACCCTCACAAACACACTCTAAAAACCTGTTTAAAAGTGGGAAAGATTTTCGCTAGACATAAAGGAGAGTAAATGTTGGAAATTCCAGCCCTCTCGCTCCATTGATGGAGTTTGAACGCGTGATATAAACATGGCAAGCCAGCCAATCGGACGAACTTAAAAACTGAAGAAACTTATCTTGACGCTATTTCGACAGTTTTTTTTGGTAGTTTCTAATACATATGGGTTTATGTACTTCCGTCAAAATAATTTCTATCCACACAAAAATTGTCGACGAATTTGGATGACATTTTGTCGATCGGACCAAAGGACAACAGACCCACGAAACATTTTTGAATTCTTTGGGTAGATTTCTTTTCAATTGAGAGACATTTTCGAATAAATCTTTGATTTTTTTCTCCCTCTCAATCGAACAAAATTCCTGGATCCACCCCAAACTTTCTTCAAATCTTCCTTAGCTAGCAGCGAGGCCATTTAGTGAGTTCGAGGGAGGAAGGGCCTTTGCTTGTATTATTGAGTGTAGAGATCAGTTTCCTTCAGAATTTACAGAATCCCCACCAGAGACTCTGTTCATGATTCCAAGCTCTCCAGGTTGGTCACCCATCTAGACACTTACCAGACTTAACGTTGCTTAACTTTGGTGATCGTACGAGAACCGGGTTGTCCAGATGTGGTATTGCTGTAACCCTGCGTTGCATTTTAACATGAATTGACTAGCCTGGCTACCACAGGATCAAAGTACGATCATACATCTATTCTGACTAAGAGATAAAATGGTTATTAATCAGTTGATTGAGTGGTAGTGTTTTCAACGAGAGCCTATATTGAAGGATACGCCAAGGAATAGCTCCGATCTGATAAGGTGTCTTAACGCGATTTAGCTAATCTGTATTGCTTTCGGACTCTTTGCACAAGAAGGTATTGTTCGCTGGTGATTGTTCTTCAGTCACCCATCTAGGCACTGACCAGGCCTGACGTTGCTCAACTTTGGTGATCGCGCAATAAGCAGCTTATTCAACACGGTTTGGTCGTATGATCATCATGAGCCTTTCAGCGTCCGTAGTTGGATATTAACCTTCGCCAGTATTCGCCAGTATTCGCCAGACCTCCCTATCATGGGCGTCGAGGAGCCAGTAATGAAGGTTTATAGAGTTGATACATCAAGGAAGAGTTTTGATGTGACAACTTATCTTCGTAATGATATTCAGCAGAACGATATCACATAATGGAATCTTTGTTCAAGAGCGTATAGTTTGTAGGTATTTGTTACCCATCTAGGCATTGAACAGTTTCGACGTTGCTCAACTTTAGTGACCATCCCAGATAGTGTGTAATCCAACGCAATTCGGTCGCGTAATTATAAAGGTTTATTGCTGATACGTCAGGGAAGAGCCTCGATCTGACAAGACGTCATAATTCCATTCAGCAAGTCTCAGCCACTTTCTAGACTCCTTTGCTGGAGAGCGCGTTGTTCGCATATGTTCGTTATTCACTACTACCCAACCGTCTGTTTATCTTATTCACTTGTAATTCCCGTTCTTTTGGTTCAATGAATTTACCGCTTCGGGTTGTTTGCCACAATTAAGTCCGCCATTACATCAAACACCCCCGAAACTCACTTACATGGAACAAATGATGCTTTGGTTTATGTTAATGTGC
This sequence comes from Thysanoteuthis rhombus, assembly GCA_963457665.1. Taxonomy (NCBI): domain Eukaryota; kingdom Metazoa; phylum Mollusca; class Cephalopoda; order Oegopsida; family Thysanoteuthidae; genus Thysanoteuthis; species Thysanoteuthis major. The sequence continues at coordinate 1,535,442 of OY735241.1, forward strand.
AAGCGGTGGAAGTTCACTTGTCATGTTAGATTCAATTGCATTGACCACTGCTGCTAGATTCCAACCTGACTCTATCCATTGGTTCTAATCAACATTTGAAACGATTTCATCAAGACTTCCTTGTTCTTAGATGAGTCCAATATCTCTATTAGGCACTTTGTCTGTTCCCATTTAACTCAGGTCATTTATTTTCTTGTTTTCTAATCAATTATCATGATTGAAAAAAAAATATCAGTGGTTTTTGTACTTTTATTCTGTCATCAAACAACTATCATTTATTCTTTTTTTTTTTTTTGGAATAAATTCTCGTGATAGATATAAAATTATGTCATTAGCATTCTCTAGTATGGGGATATAGATTAAATTTGTTTCTATTTATAAATATCCTTCGAGCAATCCCCATATCCGCGGTTTCTCTTTCAGTGATCCTTTATCTGCAGTTTTCATATCCGTGGTCCTGATTTATCTGCGATTTTCCTTCCAGTAGTCCTTCCTTATCCACAGATGTCCTTTCAGAGACCATGCTTCATCTGCGGTTTTCCTTTTAGTAGTTCTGCTCTATCCATGGTTTTCCTTTCAAAGATCCTTATCTGCGGTTCACTTTTCATTGGCCCCTCCTTATCCGCTTTTCTTCTCAGTAGTACTGCCTTTGCCACCATTTTTCTTCGATTGGTCCTTTCTTATCCGTGATTTTTTTGTGGGCCCCCTTATCTGCAGTTTTCCTTTCAGTAGCCAAACCTTATCTGCGGTTTTCCTTCTATTGTCCCCCATATCTGCAGTCCTCCTTTCAGCTTTCCTGTCTTATCCACCATTTCACTTTCAGGGCCCCCCTCGATCTGCAATTCGGTCTCTCTTTCAGGAGTCCACCCTTATCCACTGTTTCCATTTCAATGGTACACACACCATCGAAATTCTGTTTCGTAAGTTCGACAAGTGGTCAACAGAGGTTTCTTTCGTTTTCAAGTGATTCTGCCTGGTTCTCAATCTATCGAGGTATAAAAACATTACCGCGCCCAGACTTCTATGTGAATTTGCATCTGTATATACTGACGGGAAATAAAAGTGAAAGAGAAATATTGTTCATTGTTTTGTAAAATTGCATCTCATTTTAATCAACATTAGCCTTTTAATGTCGGTCGTGGGACATAGACCTTCCCCAAAATCCGTCAGACTTCTCTATCGTGGGCGTCACGGAGCAAGTACTTTTAGAACATATATAGTTCGTCACTCAATCTCAGATTTAGCTGACCTCGGTTTCACATGTGATCTCAGGGGATCCACGTTGTGAGTCGTGATGTCGTGCTGTCCAGCAGTTTCTGTCATTCCAGCAACATGACCAGCCCATTGCCATTTCAGTTTTCTTAAGGATTCTATGATATCTCGGACTCCTGTCTCTTCTCTAATATACTGTGCTGTCCTGTGATCTCTCCAAGTGAAGTTGAACATGATTTTCTCTTGTGCACGTCACATGGTTCTCAGTTTGCGGATCCGTCTCTTGGTTAGATTCCATGTTTTAGCTCCATAAGTGAAGATGCCTTGGTTACATACTCTTCTTTCTTGCACTGGCGGAATTTTCTTATTCTTGAAGGTTGAACTTACCCTGTCGAAAGCTTGCCAACCGAGAGTGATTCTTTGCTTAATTTTTTCTTCTTTTGAGGGTCTCATGGAGATTTGTAGTCCTAAGTAGATGTAATAATCTACTTTCTCGAGTTCTGTGTCTTCGATTTTGGTCGTTGTGTTGTTGTCTTCAACCAATTCGTTGTACATAGCATATAACTTTTACTGAAGTTTATATGGAGGCCAACCATCTCGCTTCATTTGTTCAGTCTGTCCAGCATCATCCGGATATCATGAAAATATCTATCTCATTTTAGAACCCACAGTGAAAGAGATGATGAGGTACGATCCTATTCTAAAACCCCTGTCGTGTCCGACTATCTAACAAGGACCAATCCATTATGAGGTTATGACAGAACTTGAACAAAAGAGATAAAAACGACCACATATATATAAACAGTATACAAACAAACATTTGCATATATGGCTTTTATATTAAAACTATATCATGATTTGCATGAAATCTCCCTAATGCTCTTGTGTCATAGCCAGAAAAAGTAAGTGAACCAATTCGAGATTAAAAGGGACATTTCCTTTTGGCATTAATATGACCTTGCGAGGAGATCAGTGCCCTGCATAGTTCATGAATAGCAAATCATAGTTTTTATATTTCCTTTATCAGGATTTGCCTCCCTCAAGTGTCACTAACTAGAGCTTAAAACACGGTTTTCGCAGTGCCCTTTGACCGTTAATGGCCTTAAACACTCACAAGGCCAAGTATGCTTGACCCCAGCTTTTCAGACGAGACTTTCAACTCATTCACTTTGTATTTTCCTACTTGTATTTATATATATATATATATATATATATATATATATACATATATATATATATATATATATATATATATATATATATATATATATATATATATATGTATATATATATATATATATATATATATATATATATATGCACACACACATGAAATGTTGACTTTTAAGAAGAGCAGAAAACATTTTAGGCATAGGAGAAGAAATAGCTTCTCTGTATGTGTTGTGTGTTTGTGTGTATATGCCTGTATGTGCGTATATGTGTTTGTATGGATATGTGTTTGATGTGTACGTGTGTATGCGTTGGATTTGCGTGTGTTTTTGTGTATTCATGTATATATGTGTATGTATGTGTATGTTCATGAGTGCGCGTCTCTTTGAGTAGTTTGTTTGCGTACGTATGTATGTATGCATCTTTGAGTGTGTATGCGTATGTGGTTTTGAGAGTGTGCGTGTGCATGTATTTTTGTGTATACCTATGTAAGTTTGTGAGTTTATGTGCTAATTTACATGCAAATAATTGTGTATAAATGTTTTCTAAACTTTTAAGGGCTACCACCCCTTTTGGGGCATATATTTCATCTGTGCCCCCCGCTCCCTTTTAGAATGTTATACTTTATCAGTCCCCCTACTCTCTTTTAGAGCAAATATTTAATCTGCCCTCCGGTCAAGAAGTCGGTCAAAAATTATACATTTGAAATTAAATTCCAATAATTCGAAATAGTCAACCAAAATTGTCATCATAGGTTAGTCTCAGTTTTTAAGTGGGTCTAGCTGGCTGGCTGGCTGGTTATGTATGTATCACGCTAACAGGCAGAACGAATGTAGGTATAGGGCTGAAAGTTTGAACATTCACTCTTTATTATGTCTGGAAGAACTTTTTTAGTGGGGATTCAATTTGCTATGTAAGTTCAATGTAAATTGATCCCTTATTTTGTCTCCGTGATTTTTTTCTATTAAAACTTTTTAGCGACACTACCCGAAAAAAAAGCTGATTCGTTGATTACCCTTTCTTCCAACTTTTAATTGATCACCCCCTTGATGCCGGAAAACATAGTTTGCATGACAGTTTCAATTGAGTGACTAAACAGACTTTTTTTTAAACCATTTATTTTATAGCCCAAAACAAGATCTTTTCTTGAGTACATGAAAGTTAATATAGAAATAATTAATTAAACTTACGACTTGATTCATAGGGGTATCGATTTATGTTCTCTCCCCCTTGACCCATCACAGTCCCTTGTCTTCTACCCCCTACCACACCTAGCCCTCTAGCGCCCCCAATACTGTTGTACATGCTTGAACGTCAGCGTGAGTGTTTTGTCTCAAGTATCAGATATACCCAGTGGACATTCGATCGAAATTTGATGATTCATAAACACGGCTAAGTTGAGCAAGCGATTCCCTCGAAGAAGCTCGCCTACCTCGCTTTATCGATAATTCATCTTAAATTAAAAAGAACAAAATGGCTTGGGATAATCTTCTTAGCTTTGTAAAGCCATCTTCCCTTAATCGCCCAGATTTAATGAAGTAGATTGTTTATCTCAATCAACCATTGCAAAAAAAGAAAAAAAAAGAGACCCAAATTTACCGGCCTCTAAAATGAACTCTCCTGTTTGTGTTTTACCCATTTGAGACCAGGGAACAGTTACCAATCTAATAAATCCACTAACGAAGTATCTTGTTGTTTTCATTCCAAGCACATCGGAGCAGCTGAATTCTAAGTTTAAAATACTAACATGGCGGCCTTGCTATTCGATCCAAGACTGACAATCAAACCAAGAAACTAATCAAATAAACATACAAAAAAAAAGTCTGGTTGGTCACTCAATCGAAACTGTAACGTGACCAATATCTTTTAGTAGCATGTCGTGTTGAGGGTGATCAATTAAAAAAAATCAATCAATCGATGAGTCACTTCTCTTACCTTTTGTTGGATCACGAAAAAGTCCGAATCTAAAACGAAAAAAAAAACAAATATGTAAACTGTTGGACGTAAAGTAAGGAAAAAAATTAGTATAAACTTACATTCTGAATAGAGGCTCCCCTAAATGGGGATGGGAGTTCATGAAACAAAAATGTCCGTTTTTAATAGACGCTTTACGGAGTGAACGCGTAATTTTTCAGTCCTCTAGCTCTGTCAGCGTGGCTTGTACGCTTGACACGTACTTATATATCCAGCCAGACCCACTTGAACACAGGAGAAACCTTCTGCCTGCTTCCTCAATTGGTGCAGCTAGTATGTTTGACACATCGATAGCCAGCTAGCCAGACTAACTTAAAACTAAAGAAACCAGTATCAGCCTCTGTTGACAGTTTTGGTTGTTGGTTTCTAATTCAGGGACGGACATACAGATTTATCCATTCGGATTCCTCAAATGCATCCAACAGCCTTTCTCGTCCATCAAATCACACGAATGTAGGCGACCGAGCGCCATCTTGTTTTGAGAGCGGGAAACGCCTTAAATTCGCTGTCTGCCACTTTGACGGCCATTACCAGAGGAGTCTTCTCATTTGCAACGTGGTTGCATCCCTCGGGGCTGAAATGGGTTCGCCTTAATTAGTCATGTTTAGATATGGGGTCTGCCGGCCGCGGCTCCTTAACTATCGGTAAACACTCACGGTCTCTTCGTGGCAGAGAGGAAGAGAATGTGTTGGGTGGGAATGCGATGTCTTTGGATTTGAAGAAGGGCCAAGGAAGGAGAACAGGCCTTTGCACAACGCATGGCTCATGTGCGTGTGTGCGTGTTTGTTTTGAGTCAGAGAATATTTAAATAAAGGCAATATTAGAGAGAGGCGCATGAATTTTGTTGCTATTTGTTCGCGTTTTGGGTTATTGGGTTTGTGTGTATGTTTTGGAAATAGAATAATATTAGTCGAGTCAATGCTAGAAGCGTATATATGTATGTGCATATTTGTAGTTCATGTGTGTGCGTTTTAATGAAAGTTCATGCATCCGAATAGGATGTAGTTGAGAACTATGTATGTCGACGTCCATCCCAGTTCAGGGAAAGAGCGTGTAGGGATTTCACGCCCGAAACATTTGTTTGTCGAAGGGAATTGCTATTTTTTTATTCAGTATTTCGAAAACAAAGCTCTACAGGTCTGGTTAGTCACTCAATGGAAACCGTCTCGCAAGCAAAGTATTTTGGCCGCATGTTGGGTTGAGGGTAATCAATAGGAGAACATTGGAAAAAAGGCGAGATCAATTGATAAGTTAGTTTTCTCACTTTTTGTTGGAGAGTGATCTTCTAAAAAAGTCATAATTTTAAAAAAAATCTGATTTCTGCTGGACACAAACTAAGGGATCAATTTAGCATGAACTTGGATTGTAAATTAAAATCTTTTCTGGATGGGGAGGAAAAAACAAATTCAAGGCAGAATAAAGAGTAAATTTTAGAATTTCAAAACTTTAGCTCTATTGTTACGGTCTGTACGGGTGATGCATACATACATATCCAGCCAGCAAGTCAGGCAGACCAACTTGGAAACTGAAGAAACCTGTTCTGGTGGTTTTGCTGACAGTTCTGGATCCTTTTTTCTAATCCCCCGATTCAATCTAGAAATTCTAGAATCAATTCAAATACGTACTTGTGTCACTGCTTGGGATTGTTTGTACGCTTTTGTTTACACAGAAGACTTTCGCTACTACAACACATTCTAGGAGTGCCATTATAACGAAATTTCATTTATAACGGACATATAAAAATGCAGCATGCAGTTTGGTTTTTTTTTTTTTTGTAGTTTGCCAGGCAAAAGTTATAATCGACGACAGACTTAGAAGAATATGAAAATAAACGTGCCGCTAAAACGTACACGTTATCGAATAGTGCGTTAGAATGAGAGCCGTTTACAAATGAATTAACTTTTTTTTTTGTATTTGATTCATATCGTTCAAGAACTATTTGTTAGTCTAAGCCAGTGTTACTCAAACTGTGGAGTGGAATTTTCTCAATGTACTTTATAATTCGCCATTACATAAACAATCCCTCCGCAGTTCTTACATCCGGGCTCATACACATTCAAACAATTCCTTAAACAAGGCCGAAATCCAGTTGATACATACATATGTAAGTATATGACAATATCAGAAAATAATTACGGTTTCTTTTATACTTTATTTCCGGGGCGCGTTTTGATGTTAACTATCTTTTCAAACCGAGATATTCTGATTAAAAGAAAGTATAATTTTTTTCCAATATTGTTATTGAAATGTATCTTGTTGGAAAATACTTTTTCCTCTATTACAGATTAGTGTGCAGTCGACCACTGGTTTAAGCCCTACTCTGATTTAAGTGGGGAACAAACATACGATTAAAGGATTGCGAAACTTAGTAACCCCAAGACTACAATAATTTCGAAAAATAAATGATGACAGGTCTGGTTGGTACCTCAATAGAAACAGTCACCTGACCAACATCTTTTGGCAGCATTTTTGTTGAGGGTGATCAGTCAAAAAAGTCCAAAAAAGAGGTGATCGACTGAAAGAAACAAAAAACAAAACAAACGTGAATGCTACGGGACACAAACTGAAGAACCAGTTTAGCATACACTTGGATTGTAAATTGAACTTTCCATAAAAAAAACTCATTGAAGGATGGGGTCATGAAACAAGAATATTAATAAAAAGTAAGAGTTTAAATTCCCAGTCCTCAAGCCATCAGTACGGCCTGTGTGCGTAATATATATATATATATATATATATATATATATATATATATATATAGATAGATAGATAGATAGATATAGATATAGATATAGATATAGATATAAATTTAGTCAGCCAACCAACTGGACCATTTTGTAAACTGGAAAAGCCTCTCTTGACATGAATATGTTAAGAATAAATCTTATTTATGATACCACTGGCGTTCCCAATCGGAAAACATCTAAAATAGCATTAAATAAACATCTAAAAGCGTCTAGATTCTGGAGAATCTAGATGTTATTTGCACTGGGAAACATCAATAATCGAGTTTTAAAGAAATATCTAAAAACAAAGAAACATATAAAGATTCTTGAGAATGATGTTATTAATAAACCTGTTGAAACAAGGCCCGTGAAAGGCCGAAAATTTTTTTTTTTTTTCAATTAAAAAAAACATGGAGTACTGATGCCAATTTTCAAATCTTCTGACAAAATGGGTTGGCCAGGAGCACTGAATACACAAACACATGCACAAATTAAATGAGATAAAAACCTTTGACATCAATAGTCAAAGTTATTCAATGAAGGGAGAGAAGAGTGGAGATAGAGGAAAAGGAAAAGGCTGAAGTGAACGAGACGGATTCAAAAGAATAAAGAAAGAAAGAAAGAAAGAAAGAAAGAAGGAAAGATAGAAATGAAGGAAAGGAAGGAAGGAAAGGAAGGAAGGGGAAAAAAGAAAGAAAGAAAGAACGAAAGAAAGAAAGAAAGAAAGAAAGAAAGAAAGAAAGAAAGAACGAATAGTGACTAAAATAAAGAGGTAGAAGGAAACAAAGAGAGGGGTTTGTTTTTAGACCAACATTTGTAACAGCTGCAAACGTTAGTCGACATAGCAACTACGGGAGACTCAAAGTAGAACCGAGAAATAAACACGAGACAAAGAAGCGGCGCCTTTTGCGGTCTGGGATGCTCAAGTCCGCAGCCATGTTTGCCCAGCTTACGGTCTATGAGAATTGGCCATGGAGGGTCCTTCACGGACAGAACTCTCTCTCTCTCTCTCTCTCTCTCTCTCTCTCTCTCTCTCTCTCTCTCTCTCTCTCTCTCTCTCTCTTATGGGGAGGGGGGCTGTCTGGAGATGCGAGGAGTGGGGGTCGATGCCAGCACGATAAAAGATGAAAAAGATGTGAATCGATCGAATAAAGGAAGACAAAGGAGATTTCAGCCATTTTCAATTCGACTACAAACTCGCCCCCCCCCCCGGTCCAAGAAAAAAAACACTTAAAGATCTGAGTGGATGGTTTTGGGAATGGAAAACCGGAAGATTCGAGTTCCGGTCCAAACCAAAACACCATCATCGCAACCACTACCACGATTGTGATCAATACCAACAAAGTAATCAGGAATAATAATAATAATAATAATAATAATAATAATAATGATGATGATAATAATAATGATGATAGTAATAATAATAATAATAATAATAATAATAATAATAATAATAATAATAATAATGATGATTATGAGGGTGAGACTGGAGGAGCTCGGGATAAAAGGAAGGATTGGGGCTGTACAGACCACAGCACTGCTAGAAACCGCTCGGATTCTGAGGAAAGTGCTATAAGGACTGCAACACTAAATGTTAGCAGTGGCCTAACAGAGGAAGGAAAATGAAAGTGGAAATGTGAACTACAGCACTAGCGTGATAGGTGAGGGGGGAGAAAAGATATTGGCTGAAGACCTGAGGAGACTTATTGTCACTCAGCCTTCGGCAATGACCACTGGGCAACTGGTGTGAAACTGTAAACTAAAGTATGTGGTCTATGAGAATGAGAAGAGGAGGGCTGGAGACTTAAGGAGAATTGCTGTCACTCAACCTCCAGCGGTAACCACCTGGCAACTGGTGAGAGATTGCAAATAATAATGATAAAAATAAAAAGAGAGGTCATTCAATAGAACCCATCTTGTCACTGATGTCTTTTGCTGCATGGGATGATCAATCAAAAAAAATTGGAAAAAGGGGTTATCAATAAGGTAGCTACCTCTCTTGCATTTTTATTAGATCTCTAAAATTTCCGAATTTAGAAAAGAAAAAAACATGAAGGGTGGAGCACAGGCTAGGGACTAATTTAACATCAACTTCCATCACGAAATAAACCCCATTCTGAAAATATTTGTTTAGTAGGGAATTTTTTTCAAAAAGCAAATTAGAGGTTTTTAAAAATGGATATTCTATCTTGAATTATCTTTTTTTTTAAATAGCATTAAGAGATTTGCATATCGTTGGTTTTATTTTTTTAGAGGCTCACTCATTACAAATCAAGGTTTTAGCTTCAAGAATGTGACCAGGAGTGTCCGGAGACAGACACAGATAGATGCACAATCCCTGTCTCTGTCTGTCTGTCTGTCTGTCTGTCTGTCTGTCTCTCTCTCTCTCTCTCTCTCTCTCATACCAACACACACCACACGAGCAAAGAGAGCAGAATCTTTAGCCCACTTAGCTGGTTGATCGGGCGGGCCATTAGTGCATCTACGGTGATCCGATAGAGAAGAAATGGTGGCTAATATACCGATTCTAGACAATGCCTGTAACACGTTGAGAGTCATCCGTGGCGTTTTCTTTAATTCTCATAGAAGGAAACCGATCTCTACACTGCACTCAATAATGCAAAATCAAAGGCTCCCCTCGTTTCCCGCCCCCGATCCTCTGTCTGGCCTGGCTGCGATCGACAAGAAATGAAAGAATCATCTTTATCAACGCTGTCTTTATCACGTGTGCGACTTTCTGAGCCTTGCATGTCAAAAAAGTGTTTTTTTATGAAAACATTAATGATTCATTTTCCCTTCTCTTCTTCTATACTCTTTTCTCTCCCCCATCTTTCCTGCTTCTTCTTCTTCTTCTTCTTCTTCTTCTTCTTCTTCTTCTTCTTCTTCTTCTTCTTCTTCTTCTTCTTCGTTCTCCAAACTCACTCCTTTCAACCCACCCCCTTTCTTTCTTGCCTAAATGGCACCCTCACTTTCCCTCCTATACGGCACCCATCTATCTCCATTAAAGCTAATAAACATCCCTTCTTACGACGCTACGGAAGCGTCCAAAACGTTAACCTTCGCCCGAATGACCTCCCACGGCTTCCCTGGCGATAAATCCTAACTTTTTCTTAATAAATTCATCCTCAACATATCATTACTGCTATCACTTTAGGAAATCTATTTTCCTGAAACATTCCTCAAAATTGTCGTTGGCTGCAAAAAATGGCTGAGGTTGACGAATTCCTTTTTGTTAAGTTATCTACACATCTCTATAAGATGCTTTTCTGTCGGTTGGCCTGTCTGTTGGTTGGTCCCAGTGATGTTAAACAATCGAAATAGGGAGGAAAAGAATCGATATCATAAAGTGGCGTCTTCAAAATAACACCATCAGTTTCTTTTTTACCTACAGAAATCGATTTCATAATAGAATTTTTCTACTTGAAAAAAAGTCACAGAAGGCCAAAAAACCAAAAAACGACCATTATAATTTTTATTGAAAATAATACTTGCAAAATTTTTCCAAATCTCAAGATTTTACAAGTATGAAAATCAATTGACGACTTGCTCTTCTTCATCTTTTTTCTCAAGCTTCTGTTAATACCACCGATGGTGGACACAATTTATGGTTTTTGTTTCTTCACAATCCAATCATTTCTTGTTGCTCGCAGCTAGGACAGTCATGAAGTTCGGGGTGAGATGGGGAGAGGAACTTTTGCTTACGGTATTGGGTGTAGTGTGGAGATTGGTGCCCTCTTTAGAAGGAATAAGACGATTGCGACATGAGGCTCTCTACTCGATCCCCAGCTTTTTAAGGCACTTGGTTGTCAGGGACAATGTTGGTACCGACCAGACTTAACGTTGCTCAACTTCGGTGATCGTACGAAAAATAAGTTTGACTAATATGGTTTGGTCGCATTTTCCACATGGTATCTTTCATTCTGTGGACTTTTCGTTTAAAAGCCTTTTACTGGAACAAAATCATTAAATTGCCATCACCACAATTGCTCTGTTTAGCTCATCCATATGTTTATAATGCATATCTATCTATCTATCTATCTATCTATCTATCTATCTATCGATCGATCGATCTATCTAACTAACTGGACTCAGCCCATGCCTTACGATTCATAATGGAAACATTTTTAGTGGTCATAGCCCAGCGATCAGAATACTACCATTATAAACTATGCAAGGATGAACCAATATCTTAATTTTTCTTCGAAAACAAAACAATTTTTTGTCCCTGTCAGTACTGTACGTTTTAACTTCTCATGGGCCCACACCAACCCTGCTATAAATCTTTTTGTAACGACTTTGTTTTGTTAAGATTCCACTACATTGTGTCGGTAGCCATAGTTTTCTGCCACCCCCGTTTATTAAATTGTGACAGATCACCCAAGACCCCCTTCGCGTCTTCCACCCACCCCTGACAATTAAACACGTAAGAGCAGAACAAAATCCTTCCACTAATGAACAAATAGACATTGTTTAGATACCAAATAAGACAATATTATAATTGATGATCTGTCATAAATGCTTACTGATTAAATTGCCGTGTCGCTACCACAGCTTGAGTCAACACTTTTATTGATTTTCCGAAATCCGAGAGAAGGAAACAAAGGTCTCTCTTATACGGAACGAATTCATAAATAATAACCATAATTAATGAACTTGCAAACATTATCATATTTTATATTTGCTGTCTCTTTCTGCCAGCCTGTATGTCTTTCAGTCAGTCCGGCCACGCAATATCTCCGAAAGTTCTCATGGAATTTATATTTCACTCATTGTCATATCTAACATCTGCTGACGAAGTTGGAAAGGTATATGTATTCGTTCATATCTTTCCGTCTGTATGTCTTTCGGTCTGTTAGTTCACACGATATTTCTAAAAGTACTCAATTAATTCATATTTCACTCATTGGCATATTTAACATCTGCTAAGGCGGTTGGCGTAAAATCAAGGACACAGAACTGGAGAAAGTGGATCACTACATCTACCAAGGGCAACGAATCTCCATGAGACCCTCAAAAGAAGAAGAAATCAAGCGGAGAAGCACACTAGGATGGCAAGCCTTTGGCAGAGCTAGCTCAACCTTCAAAAATAATAAGATCCCATTAATCCTAAAAAGAGGGGTGTATAACCAATGCATCGTTCCAATAGTCACTTATGGAGCTGAAACATGGAACCTAACCAAGAGACAGACCCGCAAATTGAGAACCATGCAACGTGCACATGAAAGAATTATACTGGCCTCTCATAGAGAGACCACATGACAGCACAGTACATCCGGGAAAAGACAGGAGTCAGGGACATCATAGAATCCATCAAAAATCTCAAATGGCAGTGGGCTAGCCATGTTGCAATAATGGCAGACAACTGATGGACTTAACGACTCATGACATGAATCCCCCGAGATCACATGCGCAACTGAGGCCGGCAGAATATTAGATGGAAAGACGAGCTAGACAAGTTCAGGAAGTACTGGCTCCGCGACGCCCAGAATAGAAAAGAGCGGCAAATCCTGGGGAAGGTCTATGTCCAAAAACAGACATTAAAAGAATGATGATGATGATGATTTGTTCGTGCCTTTCTATCGGTCTGTCCATCTGTTAATCTTCCAGTCTGTTTGTTCTCACGATATCTCTGAAAGTTCTCAATCAATTTATATTTCATTCATCGTCATATTTAACATCTGCTATCGAAGTTAGATATGTATATTTATCGGTCGTGTCTTTCCGTCTGTCTCTCTGTCTGCTTGTCTACATGTCTGTCTATCCATACGCTATCTCTGAGAGTTCTCGATGAATTTATATTTCACTCATTGTCATATTTTTTATCCGTCAACGAAGTTAGTGCACAACAATTTCCTCATTATTGTCTCACACGACATCAAAATGTCTCTAAAATTGGTTAAATTTCTTTTAAAGAATTCTTGGGAAAAGGACTTCAATACTCTCTCTCTCTCTGTCTCTGTCTGTCCCCCTTCTATCTCTCTCTGTCTATCTATCTATCTATCTCTCTTCCCTTGCTGTGTTCACTGTATATATACGTATACATGCCTGATTGTACCCTTTCAGTTAAGAATACCAGTTAACGAAAACACCAAATTGATTAACTACCAAGATTTAACAGAAGCATCAATAACGGCTGAACGCTTTCATTTTATGAAATTAGTGTTGGTTCAGTATTTTTTACTCTAACCCCCTTTAAAACAGATATAGAGAGCTAAAATATTAATATATTGTAGCGTAGACATAGACCGTTAGATAAACAGTACATTCAATATAAAGTAATGTCTGAATTCATTAGTTCATTTAATTATTTATGAAGATTTGAGAGCGAAAAAAAAACGAACTCAAGCTGAATTCACATTATATAAGTTAGCGATTTCGATAGCGAGGCCCACCACAAGAGAATAAAGAATCTTTAATAATCCTAACATGACAATATTTCTGACTTCATCCATAGCTCACGCCCAAATTGGCAATTTCGTTCGTTTATTTATAAAATATTCAATACTAAAACAATATAAATATCTCTCTTAGCAAATGCACATTGCTAGACAGCCTCGCGACGTAAGCCGCCATATTTATTGCACTGGCATAACTGAAGAGATATGTGCGTGCCGGGGTGATTGGAGGGAATCTGTTCCCAGCATGCATCGCTGACAGTTGGCCAGTTCGATGCGAATAAATGAACAATGATGTGGGGGAGGACAACGTTTCATTTTTATGTCACCCGGCTGTCCCATTCTCAGCAGACAATGAATTTCGGCGAAATAACTGTGGCGTATTTTTGCATTTATTCTTTTTTTTTTTTGCACTTCTTTTTCATTTTCTTCCCTTCTTCTTCCACAAGATTTTTTTTTCATTCTCAATATTTTCTTTTTCTTTCGAATGTTTTTCTTTTTTTTTTTTTTGGTTTCACTCCATTCCCCTTCTACTGATTTTTTCTCTTTTACCAGCCTTTTTTTTTATCGAGTCACAGTAGCCACAAAATACTTCGACCAACCAACCAACCAGCCAAGTGGGCTACAGTGTGTGTGTGTGCGTGTGTTTGTGTGTGTGTGTGTGTGTGTAAGTGGATGTAAGTGGATGCCCAGGCGCTCTCAGTCACTTTTTCTGGGCTACAACCATGAAATTTTACACATGTACACCTCTAAGCGCCATTCAAAAATATCTTTTTTTGTTTTTTTCAAAAAAGGGCTTTTGGAGGATCTCTATGCTCATTTTGGACCAACAATGCCCGAATCTTATGCGCGTATTTTTTTTTTCTTTTAGATAATTCTACATAATTTTCTAAGATATTAAGCTCTGGTACATGCGCAGGCTACGATTATTCATTCACGCAAGCTACGGATATCACTTACCTTTCTTCTTTCTTTCTTTCTGCTTATTTCATTGTTATCCGGTTTCTTTTTCGCAAACTCTGTAGCTTTTGTTTTTTCTTGCGTAAAAGAACAACAAAAACAATCTTCATCATATCTAGGGGAGTAAAAGTTAGCATTCCCTCACAATGATTTGAAATACCCACCAACTGATGGGTAGTCGATTCTCTGACTGATTGAGACAACAGACATGTCTTGCTCATCTACGATATCTATCAGATACGCAAAGGATTATTTCGCTTTATTAAATAAATGCATTCATACTAGAACAAGAACCATAAGTTCAACGAGTCATCCACCGTCCGTGGTAGTGGTAGCAGAAGGAGGAAGAAGAGCAAGCAGTTTTTCTTTGGGGTCAATTGATTCTCATAATTGTAAAACATGGAAATATTCCGAAAGTGTTATTTTCAATAAAAATCATAAATGGCTTTTTTAGACAAGAAAATGCCGAATTCACACCCCCCTTTATTACATAATATCGTAAATGATGTCCACCCTTTAATGACATCATATCACTTCTTTCTTTTCTATTTCCGTTGTTTAATGTCAGACGACCAGACCGACCAAAACGCTTCTAATAGATATGTGTTGATACATCTATAAATATTTTTTTTCAAATGTATACATATACAATAGACTGATAACACATAAACTGAAAGAAAATAGTGAAATCCCCAAGAACAGGTCTGGTTACTTACTCATTTGAAACCGTCACGTGTCCAACATCTTTTGGCCACATGCCATGTTAGGGATGATCAATTAAAACACTGAAAAAAAGGATCAATCAATCAATAAGCTACTCCTCTTGCCTTTTGCTGGGCAGTGATCACCAAAAATCTAAATTTGAAAAAACAAGCAGACATAGCCTAAAAATCAATTTAGAATAAACTTACATTGCAAATTCCCCCCCACACACTAAGATCTAGGGGGAGGTCCTGAAGCAGTAAAAAAAAAGTAGTATGCATGTTAAGGAGTAAATGTCGAAATTTTCAGCCCTCTAGTCTTGGAGTGGGGAGGCTCAAAAGACAAAGAAACATTTTTTTAGAAACATAAGGAGTAAATGTTCAAACTTTTTCACCTCTACCCCTTATCTTTGCAGCCTGTGGGCGAGGTCGATTCATACATAGCCAGCCAGACTGCCAGTCAGCAGAACCAACTTAAAAACCGAAGAAACTTAAGTTAACAGTTTTGGCTAGCGGATTGTAATAGCGATATTAGAGACAAAGGAAGAAGAGTGCTGAGTTTCTGAAAAAGAGGAAGGAGAATAAACCTTAACTAATACAACTATTGAAAGTAAAACTGAATCTTCTGGTTAATCACGTTGGACTCACTGGTCTCGAACGATCACTGACGTTAGACAATGTTGTGTCTGGTCAGTACCCAGATGAGTGACCATTGGGGAACATCAGGTGCCGTAAGCAGCCGAAAATCATAATCATGTAGATAACCTTCCGTGGTGACCCCGTTAATCCGTCCAAGGAGACCGATTTCTACACAACGCTTATAAACGCCAGCCAAAGGACCCCACCTCTATCTTGGCCTGACTGCGAGCAAACCAAGAAATGGATGGATGGATTCCTGTAGCGACATAACATGAAGTCTTTCAAGAAGACAAAACAAACGATAATGGCGTAAATAACGAGGACAATAAAATCAGAAACAATAGCGGGAAACGTCAACAAAAATGGAGTGTTACGAAGATTGAGCAATAAACTTTTTGACTCCTGAACCTTAGACAGTTCTGTTTTATTATCATAGAAGACAGATCTGGTTAGTCAACCAATAAAAACCGTCATGCGTTCAACGTCTTTTTGCTGCATGCCATGTTGAGGATGATCGATTAAAAAATAATATATAGTGATCAATGAATGTTACTGGCGCATACTGACTAAGGGGATCAATTTAGCATAAACTTACATTCCAAATTGAACCCCTACTCTCTACACATCAACAGCAGAAGCCTCTCAGAAAATGTCGTTCGACATAGACCTTCCCCTAGATTTGCCAGACCTTTCTATCATGGGCGTCATGGAGCCAGTATATTCTGAATTATCATCATGTATTATATTATGTTGGTCAAGTGATCTCTTGGGGTCCAGGTTGTGAGTCGTAATGTCCAGCAGTTGTCTGACATTCGCACAACATGACTTTAGGAGCGAATGTTAAAAATATCAGCCATTTATCCCTCGATGTAGCCAGTACGCGTGATTCATTCATACATATATACATACATTAACAGCCAGCCGGACCAACTTGAAAACTGCAGAAAACCCTGTTGACAGGTTTGTGTGACAGTTTTAGTTGACGTTTTCAAAAAACGTTTTCTAGAATCCAAGGAACGAGAGTTGAGGTCTCTTTCCATTGACAGGCCCACGACTAAACCCAACCCACACAAGTAGACACACCCATACGGACAAGCAAGAGACATATTCATGTAGTAAGGAACGCACATTTCAGACTGCATATGTATAAATCGCACACCCACCCAAACAGAAGCAATTGGGGAGTGTGTGGCTCCAAAACAAGATAAGCGCCATTTAAAAAATAAATGTATTTAATCAAATTAAAAATTAAGTTCTTGATTTGAACCTTTCATCTTATTGAAAACTCATAAAACTACATATATATGAAAAGGCTACAATAAGTTAAGAACATTCAAAACTAGAATTCGATTTTTAATTCAATTAAACACTTTTATTTTTCAAATGTCGCTTATCGGATTTTGGAACTGTGTTCTCCGAATATACACATTCATTCCAACATGCATGCTAAATGTGACATTGATATTCTTTATCCCTTGTAAACAAACGAACGATGAACTGAGTGACACCACTTCGGGTGCTGGTCGCCTTTAAGTCTATTTTCACATGTCTCATAAAGCTTGAAGACGTCTGAGACAGGGAGAAACTTGTAACATGTGAAGCCTGGACAGCTGTCGTCGTGGCCAGCGTGAGGGCACTCACATCCCTACTTGAGAACAGAGCCAAACAGGTCTGGTTAGTTGGTTGATAGAAACCTTCACGAAACCGACGTCTCTTGACAGCATGCCGTAACCAGTTAAAAAATTGAGAAAATGAATGATCACCGAATAAATGATTCGGGAAGGAGGGTAATGGCAGGCCTTAGGGCTTGCGTTAGTGAGCGTAGTGTGGGGATCGGTCTCCACCATTAGGAGGATTAACGTGATCACCACAAGTGTCTCTGGTTAGTTGCTCAATAAAAAACCGCCACGTGACAAACGTCTTTCGGCAGAATGTCATGTTGGCAGTGATCAATTGAAAAAATTGGAAAAAAGAGGTGATCAACGAAAATATATTCCCCCGTCTTTTGCTGGGCAATATCCCTGAAAAAAATCCGAAATTTGAAAAAAATGAGAAAAAAACAAAACAAATGTGAATGCTATGAGATATAAAGTAAGTGATTAAACATCACCATTATCAGCCATTATGAGTCCACTGCTGAACAAAGGCCTTTCCCATCTTCCATCATGTCTAAGCAGCAAAGCTTTCAATCTCATACCTCCATCTTCTGCGTTTCGTTATCACAATCAGTCATTATTTAGATCTATTTCTTGTCTTTTTTCTTGGTAAGTGTCCATCCCATCTCCATTTTGCCGTTTAATTATCTGTATGATTTCCTTCACTTTAGTCCTCCATGTTGATCTTTTCCTATCCCTTAGAGTTATGGCTTACATTGCTCTTTCCATGATTCTCTGTACGATTCTGGATTGGTTATCATTTACTTTTGGTAATTTCCATGACGAAGTAAATATTTGAACTTTCAGCCCTCAAGCAACATTGGTAAGGCCTATACGCGTGACTTAAAGATAGTTAGATAGATAGATGGATAGATAGATAGATGGATAGATAGATAGGTAGGCCAAATTGAAAGCCTTTGTTAATGTTGACAGTTTTGTTGATGGTTTCTAAATGTTTGTATCTAAAAATTTGAAGACACAATTATTGACCAGCACACAAACAGACCTACAAGTACGTACAAACACGACAGACAAATACGCACGTGCATATACAAAAATGTGTTCCATGGTTTAGTGATTTCATGATATATCCTACTGACCAACGTCACACAAAATTCATTTAAAGTTGATTGAGAACTTTTGGAGTCATCGTGTGGACAGAAATGTGCATATACATATATGTCCGTGAAAAAAAATGGGAAAATATCACTGAATCAAAAATTCTCCCTGGATCCAACCCAAAATTTCATTGAAATCCATCGATTAGATTAGGAGATATCGCGTGGACAATCAGAAAGACGGAAAGACATGACCGAATACATATACCTTTCCAATATTAAACAGATTTTTCAAATAAGATTACTATACCCCAGCAAATGGCCCACCTGAACGGGGTACTGATTTTGCTCTCTTTAATCGTTTGTTTGTGTATACCCCTGGGTTCTCCAGTTCACATCTGGGGGTCTACAGCCTTGAAAATTTTTACTACTAGCCAATATCTAGAAACGTTTTTTTTTTTTTTTTTTTTGCTTTTCCCATTAAGTGCTTTCCGAGTCTCCTTGGTCATTTTTGACCAAACAACAAAATCTTATTCTGGTATTTCTTAAATAATTCTTGATAGAAAATCTATTTTTCAAATGATTTTTCTACAACTGGTTCTGCTACAAACATGGGCTACGATGATTCATTTTTGCGCGGTATGGAGAGAGAATTTATTATCTCTAAGTCTGTTTGTCCAGCAATCCGTCTGTCTGTCTCTCACCGTGTCTTACTATCGCACTCTCTTAATCGAAAGACGTAATAAAAGCTAATATCTAGTGTCTATTATCTCTCTCTATCAAGTCAAAAAAGGTCACGCCAGTGCATCTTCAATTTATAAAAGTATCCCAATAATTTCCTCAATACAATTTTGTAGAAAATGCGAAGTGAAGACGAGTTAGAATTACAGACATAACATTCACAGCCAGAGATCCATCATTCAACCCAATAATGAATGAAGATTCTATGTGCCTCCTGAATCAGAAAGCAAAAAAGAAAAGTCACTCTTTAATATCAGAGAGTGATACAAAATGTCACTAGATGATGCGAAGGCGAAGGCGACAGCGGGAATTTGTGTGACACCCGACCAGAACTGTGACAACTTGACTGCGATTAATGATAATGGTGAAGTGAATGTCTGGGTGGTAGGGAGGGTGTTCTCGATTGACGCAATTCAATCTGATGACCATTGCACCTGACCCAATACTTCGTCTTCATCAGCTCCTACATCCATTGTACGATTTTCTTTCTTTCTATCTTCCGTATCTTCTTGGAAGATGATAATTATTGTTATCTGCAGAAGTAGAAGAATCGAGGGATTGAGTCGTGGTACACGTGCTCGGTGAGGTGCAGACCCAGGCATGCCTATCTACTAGAAGAAGAAGAAGAGGAAGAAGAAGAAGAAGAAGAAGAAGAAGAAGAAGAAGAAGAAGAAGAAGAAGAAGAAAAAGAAGAAGAAGAAAACGAAGAAAGGAAGAAAAGAGTAAGAAAAAGAGGATGAAGAAGAGGAAAAGAAAAAAAGAAGAAAAAAGAAGACGAAGAAGAAAAAAAAGAAGACGAAGAAGAAAAGAGTAAAAAAAAGAGGGTGAAGAAGAAAAAGAAGGAAAGAAAAAGAAGACTAAAATAAAGACGAAAAAGGAAAGAAGAAGAGTAAGAAAAGAAAAAGGCACAGAAAATGAAAAAAAAGAAAAAGAGGATGAAAAAGAAAAGAAAAAGAAAAGAAAAAAAGACAAAAAAGAAGACGAAGAAAAAGGAAGAAAGAAAAGAGGGAGAGGAAGAAAAAAGAAGAAGCATAAAATGAAAAAGAAAAAGAAGAAGAAGAAGAAGAAGAAGAAGAAATACAGGAAATTATTCTCACAGGTATCGCTCATATCCTTCGTAAAGCTCTGTCCATGTAAATATAATTTCGCTTTTTTTTGTGTGCTGTTTCTGTTGTGTAGCCACATCTTAAATCTGATAACTATTTGTCAGTGCCTACTGAGTCATATCGTTGCCTGCCCTAAGTTTCTGGCTGAAATACAACCAAACATCAAGGGAAAAGCATTTTTTTTTTTTATTATTATTATTATTATTATTATTATTATTATTATTATTATTATTATTATTATGATAATAATAATAATAATAATAATAATAATAATAATAATAATAATAATAATAATAATAGATATGATTAGTCACTCAATAAAAACCTAGAACAGAATCTAACCTGGGACCTTCTGCGCGTAAGACAGACGTGCTAACCATCAAACTGTCCGATTGGACTTCAGTTATGCTTACATATTCAGTAAGCCCTTGCTATAACGAACTAAGGGGGTGTCATCAGTGCTAAAAGTTCGTTATAATTAATGGTTGCTCCTCGTTCCGTAAATAAGAAGTAAGTTCTATTGTTCACTGCATTTAACATTGTCCGGTGAATCCGAAAGCGGTTAGATTGCATCTTGATGTATTTTCGACCTTATCTCTTTATGCAAATGACTAATGCTTTGTGCAGTTCTATGAAATATCAAATAATTCAGATTTCCTTCACACCAGTGTATCCCATCAGTCTATTATGAATGATCGGTTCTCGCATTTATCGAACTTTGTTCATTGAATAAGAAGAACATTTCTTAATGGCCAACGAGTTCACCGTATTTATAAAATCTATCAAAAATTCCAAGTTAATTTGACAACTTTGTTGAAGCCAGAATTTGTTATATTGAGATTCTTCATTGTAAGGATCCACTGTACAAACATTCAGATATTTATCATACTTGCAGTGTATGAGATTTAACAGTCGAGTCAGCACTCTCTCGGGCATGTGAGTTCCCCAGCTTTCTTGGCGACTGGTCGAGTCAGAAAAAATATCTTTCAGATGTTGTAGTACTTTTTTTTTTTTAATTTTTAAAACATTCAACAGAATCGTTATCTGACGAGGACAGAGCTGATACAAACAGCCCAATAGATTTCTGGTAGTACCAACTTCCAAAGCTATAATACTGATGTATCCTTGTACGTAACCTTTTTTCTTTGCAAAATTTGTTCACCTAACCCTAAAAGGCCTTCATTCGATGTGAAGCAATAATATGTAAAATAGAAGAGATCAAAGTCATATCAGCGTTGTCAATCAAGATATTTCATATCTAAATTCAAATGTTTTCAGTTGCGTTCAGATACAAAGAATTGTTTAAGATATATTTTGGGTATTAGAAAAGTTTACATATTTTTCAATTAGGGTCGTACATTTTTACATGAAGAATAATATTCAAGTTAGCAAGACTATATCTCAATTAAAATTGTATCGTACGTATTATGAGTTCAATGTAAATATTATCTGATTAGATTTTTGGTGTTATTTGTTATTTTTTTATATACCACGCTGTGACTGAAGGCTTACTGATATGTAGGGCATTTTAGACATTTCTAGAATCTGGATGTTTTGGTTCAGTCGTGACAAATCATTTTTGGACGAGAAATATTTTCCTTTCACTCGAACGGTGATCGAGTTATTATTTTTTTAATATTACAGGCAGCATACTCGTATGTACTGGGGCTGAATAATCCCTGTGAAAGAATTCACAAATGTATTTGGATTTCAAGTATATGATTTTTTTAGAGAGTACTGAAACATGGAACCTAACCAGGAGACAGACCTGCAAACTGAGAAGCATGCAGCCTGCCCCTGAGAGAAGGATGCTCAACCTCACATATTGTGATCACAAGACAGCACAGTATATCGGGGAGAAAACGGGAGTCTGAGACATCATAGAATCTATTTGAAGGCTCAAGTGGCAGTGGGCCGGTCATGTTGCAAGAATAACAGACAACCGGTGGACTTCACGACCCACAACATGGATCCCCAGAGATCACACGCGAAACTGAGGCCGACAGGATACAAGATGGAGAGATGAGCTAGACAAGTTCAGAAAATACTGGCTCCTCGACGCCCATGATAGAGAAATGTGGTGGATCCTCGGGAAGGACTATGTCCAACGACGGACGTTAAAAGACTTATGATGATTATGATGATGATGATGAGAAAGTACTATATTGATTTTATTGTAATGTTCGGTAATTTTTATCAGCGAAGTTGTTACCTCCAAGTGAACGAATCCATTGTTATGGATAAGGAAAACGGACAAATCACACTGTTTATTCTCATATGTAATGATATGTATATACACACGTATAGAAAGTTTTTACACTCAAGCGGAAAAATCCATTGTTACGGATATAGGAACAGGAAAGATCACACTGTTCAGATTTGTATATGATATCATATATACACACACACACACAAACAAAGCTGTTGCTCTCAAGTTGAAGAGTCCATTGTTACAAACAGTGAAACAGTAAAAAAAGATCACGCTGTTCATTCTTGTATAAAATACGATATACACACATACACAAAGTTGTTACTCTCGAGTGGAAGAGTCCATTATTACGGACAGTGAAACAGGAAAAATCACACCGTCCATTCTTGTAGATAATGTTCAACGTGCATATACACATACGTAAAATCACAAGCATGAACGAAATTACTCTCACATAATTTAACGTACACACTCTAAATTATCCCTCTTGAGCAGACTTCCACTGAATAGATGACAACCATTATTTTCGGACTGTTTCTCCCTGTCAAGGGCGTCTAACTCCTATACTTTATCCACCATCTTCCAACACTGCCCTATACCTTGTCCGCCACCCTCAAATTTTATTATCCTGCAAAATAACAATTCCAAACACAGCGTTCGGTGCGGAACAAGGTTTGAAAAGTAAATAACATCGTATTATGAGGACATTTATGGTTATAAATTGGCAGGTAATGCTTTGTAAAACGACATTCCTTGCTGGGGAAAAGGGTTCCTATGCAGACGATAGCATCGGCCATTGTTAATATCTTGTTTCTCTCAGCTTCTCATGAATATCAGATGAGAAGAATTAGAGCTGGAGAGAGAGAGAGACAGAAAGAGAAAGAGAGACAAAGAGAGAGAAAGACAGAGAGACAGAGAGAAAGAGAGAGACAGAGACAGAGAGAAAGAGAGAGACAGAGACAGAGAAGGGGGATAGAAAGAAAGGGAAAGAGAGATAAATTATGATTGGGAAAAGTGGGTGAGAAGGAGAAGTGAGTGTCGAGGAGAAAGAGAAGCATAATGGTGAACGGAAGAAAGGGGTGAAGGTTTTGGCAGAGAGAGAGAGAGAGAAACATAATGATGAGAGAAGGGGGAGGAAAAGAGTTATAAAGAGAGAGACAGGAGGGAAACATTATGTTGGAAAGAAGGTGTGAGAAGAGTTTGAGAGAAAGCGAAAGATAATAGTAGAAGGAGTGGGGCGAGGAGAGGGGGTGAAAAGAGTCGGAAAGAGAGAGAAACAAAATGGTGGAAGAAAGGGAGGGGAAATAGTTCGAGAGAAAGAGAAATATAGTAAGGGAAGAGGACGAGAAGAGTTGGAAAGAGAGATAAACGTAATGCTATGACAAGGGTTGATAAGAGTGAAAAAAAAAGAACCGTAAGTTCATCGATACGTCAATTATATGCAGTTGTGTTAGCATGAGAAGGAAGAAGAACGGCAAATAGTCCTTCTTTGATTTAATTGATCCTCATACTTCTAAAATATTGCTAAATGGAAATAATCCCTGAGAAGGTCATTTTGGGCTTGTGTGAATGCAAAAATGATGAACTCTTACATTCTATAATGGGATCGTAGAAGCTGTTTTCCTAATGACGTCACACCTTTGATAATATCTTCTTTCATTTCACCCTTCCTTCCTATTTCTGTTGCTTAACATAACTGGGACCGACCGACAAACCGACCAACAAACCGACCCATCAAAAAGCGTCTTATTTAGATCTAATAAGAGAAACATAACTAACTTCAACAGTCATTTATTGAACGACCATAGCGTCAAAATTTGAAGTCATGTAAAAAAGAAATTCCATCAAGGAATAAATATGGTCAGAATAAATTCCATTCATGACATCGTTGGCGCTTTCCATTGGAAAACATCTCAAATAAAGTTTTTTAAAAAAACCCATCAAGAAGTATCTAGACTCTAGTGAATCTAGATGTTATTGATAAACCTGTCAAAATAAGTCCCTCCCCCCACAAAGAAAAAATAATAAAAATGAAACATTTCCTGAAGGTATCTTGTGGAGTACTGGTGCCAATTTTCAAGTCAGTGTGTGGTCTACAGCGCTGAAACATATGAACGAACAGAAAAACGTACGCAATAATTTTTTTTTTCTTAAAGAACTCTTCACCACTTTTGGTGACTACAGCTGTTCAGTGGTGAAAGGAGGGGGTGTTGCTTGGAAAGAGAGAGGAACATAATGGCGGAAGAAAGAGGGCAATGATTAATATTTAAAGCCATTGAGATGAATCGTCTGGTAAATCAGGGAAAATACTGTACGTAAAGCACGGTGTATCGAAAGAATATTGGAGATGGTTTATAGATCTACGTTATACTCACATAGACATACAATAATTTACTTTTAAAAACAAGACTGACTGCTTCAGGGTCAAATTCTACTCTGGGCACAACGATCTCAACCACCAAACCGAATTCTAAAGAAATGTTTTCTCTACTCATGTGTGGGCAAAATTTCAAGTTTCTCGTATGGACGATTAGGACTTTAAAAAAAGAGAAAAAAAGAAAAGGAAAAAACAGACTTAAAGTGCTGAAATTTTAATATGTCACAACTTTGACATAGATTTTTTTTGAATAAACTGTACGTCGAATGCAAACTATCGTTGAATTTCATTCAAACATTCAATTATCCTTGTAGATAAAAAAAATGACCATAGGAAGGTGAAGTGAAAAACTCAAGAGATGGGTGTTACATCTCATTTTTTTTTTCATTATTATCCCGTGGGCACAGTTCGATACATTTCGACGGGGGCCAGCCATCTTTCTCAGAGAGAAAAGTTTGCAGCGGCTCACAGAGAAAAATCTGCTGTTTACATTTCGATGCTGAAGAAGAGAATGTGAAAACTTTCCGTGTTTGGTTGATTGGCAAAAGCGGGAGGGGAGGTGTTTGTGTCTGTGTAATTGAGGGTGACATTTGGTTTGAAATGAGATGGCTCTTTGGGAGGCAGGGTCAGGGGACATATGTATCTTATCTCTGGGTGTTTTCTTAGACAAGGGAGGCAGTGAAAATGGTCAATTCTTGGGAAAGATGGATTATGTTATTTCTATTTCAAGATGGAGACGGGCTGTCCAGCAATTAAGTGATAGGTGTTGGTGTTGGTGTATGTGAGACAGGGTCGAAGTGGATGAATAGATTTCAATTAGTCTGATTGCAAACCCTCTAAATACTTTGATTTAAAAACAGCAACGCATGGACACGATACACTGCAACACCAATATACAAGGTATTGGCTAACAACCGACTGTCATTCTAGAAAATGATACAAGCACACATACACCAACCCTTTAACCAAAAAGACTGAATGAAAGTAACACATTCAGTAATACTATAGCATGATGTGCTAAAAGAGTTAGATGAAAATTGGGCGATTGTCACCTTTGCTGTGTTAAACTCAAATATATGGTTTAGATATTTTTTTTCAATGGCAAAACTACTATTTCTATTGATATTCGGACAATCCTCATCTTTATTGTTTTTCATTTCGGCCGTTGCACTCTACGGCCTTCGTCAGGTATCATCTGGGAGATTTGGGGAGGTAACGAACCGAACCCTTTATTTATCTATCCGACGGGGGTATATTGACCGTACTCCCCTCTTTTAGCGTTAGTAGTATTGTTATACTGTCTCACATTAGGATCGAACCTAGAACCATCAGATTACTTAACAGTAATTTGTCTGATACTGTAACCACTGCGCTATGTGTCCATGTGGACTACGTGCTACTTCCATTTGTTCCGTATTTGATTTACTTAACCTTAAAACTAACCCTAAGCACTAACCCTAACCCCTAATCCTAAATCCTAACACTGAAGCCTGAACCTGAACACTAAACTAAACTTATCTAAGCAAAAAAAGATGAAAACAGGATGGCTAAATGACGAGGGTGTTTCTGTAGAGGGGTATTTAGTTGGAAACACCTTAGAAAATTCCACTCGGGGGTCTTCGTGTTGTTAACTACAAAAAAAATATTTTCGTGCTAGTTTGACGGCCAAAAATCGAAAGACTGCTAAATGAAATATAAAAAATAGCTGAAAATGGCCGAAACTAAACAAATAATTGACACAAATGGCTAAAAATTACTAAAAATTTCCGTGATGATTTTCTGGTTTTAGCACTGTGAAAAGAAAAATTGCTAGATTTGGCGTGAAAAGCGCCGAATTGGCAACACTCGTTTTTGGTGTGAAAGAAAGGATAGAAAAGAGAAGAATAGAAAGAGAAAAAACTTGATTGATTTGTAATCGAATCTGCCAAGGCGGAAAATTAGAAAATTTCGATAAAGTGACGAGATTAGAGAATGAATACAGGTATATAAATGGAGGAATACATTGAAGAGGGTCGTTTTTATGCCGGTTTCGATGTTGTGTGGGTAGGACATCGCTCAACTAATTAATTCAACTGAATACAGGAATACCTTGAATTGTACGGTTTTGATTAGTACAGGTTTCTATTTAGTACGTAGAATATATTGAAAAAAAATGTAACTAAGTACAGGGATACCTTGAATAGTATGGTTTTGTTTAGTGCGGGCTTTGACGTTTACGGTTAAGGTAATGCTGGAGAAATTAATCTAATTATGTACAGGAATACATTGAATAGTGCGGTTTTGATCAGTGCGGGTTTTAATATAGTACCTTGAATATATTGTTGTAGAGGAGCACAGGAATACATTGAATAGTACGGTTTTGATTAGTACGGGTTTTGACGTGGTACGATCGAGGTATTGCTGTACAAATTGGTGTAGCTAAATACAAGTATACATTGAATAGTGCAGTTTCCATTAGTGCTGGTTTTGATGTTATGCGGTAAAGGTATTGCTTTAAAGATTAGTGTAACTAAGTACAGGAATACCTTGAATAGTACGGTTTTGATTGGATTGTGTTTTGATGTAGTACTGTTCAGGTATTTCTGTAAAATTGAATGTAAGTAAAAATAGGGATACATTGAATTGTGCGGGTTTTGTTCGTGCGGTCTTGATTAGTGCACGTTTTTTTTTAGTAGGTTTGAGGTATTGCTGTACAGATTAATGTAATGAGTAAACATAAAAAAGTGTCGTTTTGATTAGTGCAGTGTTTTTTATGTATTACAATTAAGGTATAACTGTACAAATCAATATATCAAGTGCAGGAATACCTTTAAATAGTGCGGCTTCAATTACAGCTGGTTTTTATGTAATACAAAAAAGATATTCGTGTGTAAAATATTGTGACAAAGTACAAGGATACTTTGGATTGTCCACTTTTGGTTACTGCAGGTTTTGATGTAATACGGTTGAGGTATTGCTTTACAGATCAATGTAGCTAAATACTGAAATACCTTGTTTAGTGTAATTTTGATTAGTCCAAGTTTTAATGTGGTACTGTTATGGTCATCATCATCATCATCATCATCAGTCTTTCAGCGTCCGTCGTTGGACATAGACCTTCCCCAGGATTCGCCATACTTCTCTATCATGGGCGTCACGGAGCCAGTACTTCCTGAACTTGTCTAGCTCGTCTCTCCATCTAACATTTTGCCAGCCTCGGTTGCGCATGTGGTCTCGGGGAATCCATGTTGTGAGTCGTGATGTCCATCGGTTGTCAGCCATTCTTGCAACATGGCCAGCCCACCGCCATTTGAGATTTTTTATGGATTCTATGATGTCTCCGACTCTTGTCTTTTCCCGGATGTGCTGTGCTGTTTTGTGGTCTCTCCATGTGAGGCCCAGCATTATTCTTTCATGTGCACGTTGCATGTTTCTCAATTTACGGGTCTGTCTCTTTTTTATGGTATTACTATACAAATGATTATAACTAAGTTCGAGCTGAAAAAAATATACTGAATTTAGATAAGTTTTTACATGCAGAAGTTTAGAATGGCACGGTCACCAACCTCAGGTTTATACGAGCCTGATACAGGAGATGACGGAATAACTAAGACTCGCCTGTCCGCTGCAGGGTCTAACTCTACTCCTACGTCTATTCCGATAGAAAATCATTACTGCAACTTTTGCATATACGTATAATGAATAGATTTGTCGTTATATATGATTTTTCAGTTCAGTTCATTTGGTTAAATTGCCGCCTACCTATCACTAGGTCGTGATTTCAAATCATGGGAGAGAATTGTTTATTTCATACATTAGCTTGCTTCAACGTAATAGGATGGACTGGCAATGAAGACTAGCCCGTTGCTATTCGAGTTTACAAATGGATTCTATGATATCTCTGACTCCTGTTTTAACCCTAATATTCTGCGTTGATTTCAGAAATTGTCATTGTTGTTAGGTGTGAAAATAAAGTCCAACTCAGTAGGAATCTCTCTCTCTCTCTCTGTCCCCCCTCTCTGTCTCTCTGTCCCCCTCTTTCTCCCCCTCTCCTTCTCTCTCTTTCTCTCTCTCTTTCTCTCTCTCTCTCCCCATCATTTAAGAATTTTTACTTTTTAGTCTTTCTAGTCTGAAATTGTCATTGATCCGTACATAAATAACACCGTCATTTCGAACGGGTATATCCTAGTATATATATATATATATATATATATATATATATATATATATATATATATATATATATATATATATATATATATATATATATATATATATATAGTACATATATATATATATATATATATATACAGAACATCGTAGAAAAAATTCAAAAAGGAGATTCTTCTCACGAATGGTTGTCAACGACTGTAAGACATTAACGACTCAAGATCCTGGAATGATAGAAGTGAGCAGCTTTGGAAAGGAATATGACAATTACACCCGCCCCCAAGAAAAATAAGCAACAACAAATTTGAAAAAATTAAGGAAAAGACGAACAACAGAACTCTCAAACAAAAAGGCAGGATGCAAGCTGAAATATGTGCAAAAAGATTTACTAGCTATACATCTCATCTTATCTGAGACATCGTGTAGACAGACCAACAGACGAATCAACAGACGGATAACCAGGCGCCAATAGACACATATATCTCTCTTCAATTTAGTTTACTGAGGTAAATATTAACTAAATCTATGTAAATTGTTTCAAGCAATAGAACTTAAATTAACATAGAGGTTGTGATATGAGGACATCAAAAGCTCGTTTTGTTTTCCTTTAAATGTGTTGATGAGAAACAGCTTCCAGAACTTACCCACAAATCCACAAGAAAATGTATAAAGGATATATATATACATATATATATATATGTGTGTGTCTGTCTGTCTGTCTTTCTGTCTGTCTACACGCTTGTTGGCGAGACTTCGTACGAGAGCAAATAGCATTCGATGTTATCATCTTTTTGTACCAAATGCTTTCTTCTCTCCAACAACACATTACAATATGGCGGACGTTGAGAACAAAAGAGAGACTTTTTCTCCACGATGAAAAAAAAATGCCGTCTCAAGTATCAGAAGGATTGATTGATAAGTTTTTTGGGTTTTTTTTTCCAGATTTTTTTCCGTTTCGCAGCCGAGGCTTCTTCGTCCACGAAAAGCAATTAGGTTCCTGAACGTTTGCACGACTCATTTTCTTGTGTCAACGCAGGAGAAAAGAGGAGGTCGTCAGCCATATTGGAATTTTGCTTTCTCGATTAATATGTTATGAAAAGTCTAGCACTAGCGTCAATAATCCGACAAAGTCTGAAGTGAAATATGTTCCTCATCTTTTCCTTATTATAGCGTAGCATCTTGTGTTTACTCGTCATTATTAATCACTGCTATCTACAGCAGACCGGTTTAATCACTGAGTTCAGGTTATTGATGTGTTCAGACATTTATATCTATCTATCTAACTATCTATCTATCTGGACTTGGCCCAGCTCTTACAGTTAATACTAAAAACTTGAAATTTCGCACACACGCACACACCTCTCAATTTGTTTTTTGGAAATTCCCACGAAATGGGTTCAAATGGATGGGGGTTCAATATACCATTTAAGTTTATACTAAAATGGTCAGTAGTATGTGTCCGCTTGTTTTTTGGACTTTCAGGCCTTTTTAGTGTTCACAGCCCAACAGAAGACAGGAAAAGTAACTTATTCATTGATCACTCATTTTTCTAACCTCTTAATTGATCTCCCCAGCACAGCAGAGATGGGTGATGGGCTTCATAATTTCCCATGGAAAGTTCATCCTCATCATTATTATTATTATTATTAATATTATCATTATTATTATTATTATAAATCGTCATCCGAAAATTGACTGTGTAGATTTCTTCAGTTTTTAAGTTAATCTGGCTTGTTAGATGGCTATATTTGTATGTATCACGCACACAGGCAGCAGCAATAGAGCTAGAGAGTTGAAAATCTAAACATTTACTCCTTATTTTGTAAAAAAAAAAAAAAGTCGTTTTCATGCCTTTTGAAAATCTCCTGCTGAGAAAAGTTTTTAGTGGGGGTCCAATTTGCAATCTCTATTAATCACTTGGGAACATTTGCGCTTGTTATTTTGAAAATTCAGACATTTCTATAGACTACTGCCCACCGAATTAGTTCATTCATTGATCACCCTTTTTTACCATTTTTTTAATTAGTCACCCCTAACAAAAGATATTGGTCACGTGACGGTTTCAATTGGTTGACTAACCAAACCGTTGTAGCTGTCATCATTATAATTATCATTATTTGTATTTTCGCACGGGTCGACTGGTGGCAGCAAGTCACCTTAAGTCTTGAACCTTCCACTTTATACTCTCACAGTCCACAGCTGTGCTGTGGTTTACAGTTTCACGCCAGTTGCCCGCTGGTTATCGCTGAAGGCTGAGTGACAGTAAGTTTCCTCTTGTTTCCAGTCCTCCTCTCATATCGATCTCAGCTATCACAGCAGTGCTGTGGTTTGTACAGTCTCAACTGTGCCTTTTTCCTGGCCGTTGGGCCATTGCTGTCATCTGGGGTCCTTGATCTCATATTTCCTTTACTCCTTTCAGTATTTGTGCAATTCCCATGAGTACTGATCAGTCTCAATCCTTCATCTTATCCTCCAGTCTCGTTTTAAATATATTTGGAACGGTTCTGAGTGCATTTACAATTAATTTTACTACCATGACTTTCATGTTCAACACCTTCTTCAGCTCCCTTGCTAGATCCTGGTATTTCCCAAGCTTTTCACTCTTTTTCGTATTTACTCTGTGATCCGCCAGCACACCCACGGCTATTATTTAGCTGGTTTTCTTTCTCTTGTCCACGACTAACAGGTGTGGTTTTCTCGCTTGGGTGGGGTGATCAGTTTTGATGTAAGAGTCATAGTGTAATTTGAGGCATTTATTTTCCAGGGCTCTCCCCGGTTTGTGCTGATACCATTTGTCCGCAAGGTCGAATCCCAGTCGTTTGCTCAGTTCCAAGTGTATCACTGTTGCTACCCTGTCGTGTCTTTCAGGGTTAGTTGACTTCATTCACTGATTATATGGTTTATAGCCCCATCCTCTTCTCCACTTTGGTAGTATTTGCTGTTTGTTTGGGCTCTGTCGATTTTCGCCTTGATGTAGCTCATCCTGACCTATTCGTTTGGGGCTGCTATGATGAGCGATTCCGTTTCTCTCTTCAGGTTTTCTTTTTTTAGTAGTCATGTCCATGATTTCGCATCTGTGACATTTTGTGCCTTTCGTGTCTTTTAAATTCTCCGGGTAGTTTTTTATGTTCCCATTTTCCTTTCCTTGTTGTTTGCTGTGCTGCTCCTTCGTTTGCAACTTTTTTTATAGTGTGTTGCACTGCTCGCTATTTATAACGTTTTCACTATTTTCTTATACATTTAGTTTTGACCTTTTAGACATAGTCGTCTATGCTGATGAGTCCTCCACCACATTCTTACCTCTTCACATACAGTTTAACAAAGTCAATTCTGGGATGTAAAGCTTTATTCATTGGAGCTCTTCCAGTCCGTTGATTGGAGCTGTTCCTTTGTCTATCCAAGAAATGGACGTGTGTATCTAACTACCGATACTGCTCATATTTCTTTCTTTCTTTCAATACTTTGTGTACAGTGTTGCTAAAATATTTTTCGCACTAGTTTGACAGCCAAAACACTCAGAAATGGCTAAAACGAAGCCAAAAGATGCTAAGAGTGGACAAAAACAGACAAAAAAGGCGAAAATGTTCACATTATATGCTAATTCAGAACTATTTTGCACTGCCAAAACAAGTCATGCGCTGGATCTAACGCGGAAAGTGCTAAGTTTTATATGAATAGCTAAATGAAAACGTCAAAAAATGGCAAAACAAACCAAATAGATGGTCTAAACACGCCAAAAATGGCCAAAATGTGTGAGCATTTGAAACAAGGAACACGCTGGATCTAACGTGGAAAGTGCTAAGTTCTATGCAAATAGAACAAAAAAAAAACCAAAACGATGTTTTGAAATAGTCTAATACGTGTCAAGAATGGCCCAAATATGTGAGCACGCCTGCGCTGATCTAGCACTTTTTTGCACAACCAAAGCAATAAACGCGCTGGATTTAGGGCGAAACTAATTTGCCAACGCTGTGTATGTATGCTTTGTTGCCATCACCTTCCTCGAACGTCTTCAGTTTTGTTTCTATCCTTTGCCTCAAGCTAAGTTTCCTTCTAATTTGCAGCCAATAAACGCGAACAACCTGAATGATTTCAATAAACTTCCAACACCTCAATGCATAAAATTTTAATCAACGAAAAACAAAACCAAATCAACGAAGAAATATCAGTAAGGTGAAAGTAAATTAGTTCCCTTACGCTGGCAACGGTATCAACTCTTCCTGCCTAGACTTCATGTATCACAATATTTTCTATCTCTGCTAGTTGTTCGGGGTTCAATATGCGTGAAATAGACGTAAAGACGACAAATAGTTGAAATTTGTGTCACTCACTTCACCATAACGCTATTTTCACCCATAAAACTCATGAAAGGCTTCACGCGTCACAAGAGTCTCCCGAAGTGGCGTTGCTCACTTCACCGTACGCTGTTTTACCGATAGCTTCGGAGAGGTACAGGTGATTTATATCTTTCCAGTATCAACCCGTCCTTATCAAAACACTCACCAACAACTGGAATTTTATGACATCCATAGAATTTGAATTCAAATCAAGAATAAAGTACAAGTGACCAAAATTTAAACTTATTTACGGGACAGTGGACCACTATGTACAGGAACGGAAACACATCAGCCTTTTGGGGAGACATGTACGAAACCGGTTAAGGCTAATTAAAAATCATTATATCTTTAAACCACAAGTAAAAAGTTTCACTTTCCTTTTTTCATATATATATTATTTATCCCATCCAGTACCGCGAGGCAGAATTGAAACCCTCACATCGGACCCGGAGGCCTACCTCTGGACTACGGAACTGGGTGTTCAGTGAGGCTGAATTTAAGCGATATATTCATTTACACAGAAACTTCTCATCCACCAGAGTGCTCTATTCCTATGGAAGATATTGACCAACCGCCAGGTGGGCTGGAGATTTTTCCCCCTCTCTCCATGTGTCTATGTGTGTGTTTACTGGCACCCGTGGCTACATTTTGGGGTTACAACCTTGAATGTTCCAATGGCAACACCACAAAACAACATTTTAAATGATTTATTTCAAGTGTCTATGGTAAATTTGCTACAGAAATGCCCAAATATTGCGCTGGTAATTTTTAGATATTTACAGATAAAAGATCTATTTTTTAGATTTAGATGAACAATTTATCACTTTAGATAATTTTAGATGAAAGATCTATTACTTTAGATACTCTTAAGTGAATAATGTATTCCTTTAGATAATTTTAGATGAAAGATCTATCCCTTTATATAAACTTAGATGAAACATCCATCCCTTCAGATAATTTTAGGTGAGCAATTTATTTCTTTAGATAATTTTATATATAAGATCTATTCCTTTGGATAATTTTAGATAAAGAATTGATTTCTTCAGATATTTTTAGATAAAAGATCTATCTTTTAGATAAATATAGATATTTGTTCCCATAATTAGTTCTGGTGGGTGCACGTGCCGGTTAGATGATTCATTTTGACGAGGTACGGATGTATGCATTCGTCTTAGTAAAGAATTATCTTGGCACGTATCCTTCACTTTACCCATTTGTCTTATATATTAACTTTATTATAATATTGGATATTATTGAATACTTTTGGAGATATTGTGTGGACTGTCAGGAGTATGTACCTAAATGTATGGGGAAAATATCTCTCAATAAAAGAAATAATTCCTTGATCTGCCCCAAAATTTAACCAAATATTTCCTGTCCCATTTGCCACCCTCTAAGAAAATTAAATGGTAAATCACTGAGTGCTTTTGGGGATATCGCATGGACGGAGAGACGGACATGACCGAATCGTTGACAGAGATAATTATGGAGAGAGTTGAAACCAAGCACTTAGAAAAGAAGATGCCTCGTCTCTATTTCCACACCTTTGCGACTTTTAACTAACAGGAAAGCTCCACTACAATTATGCATGACGTCACTATTTAATTCGATGTAATGATTGGCTAATGGAATTTCGCTCACCAGCTTCGGTGTGTCTAATTTTGGGGCACTTTTCCTTAGTTTTAATTGCGTATCCAGGGAGGAAAGAACATTTCAAATTACAAGTCGCAATAGCTATTTAGTAACTTGTCCAAAAGCTGAGATTGAGAGAGAAAGGAAAGTTAGGTCTGGTTAGTCACACAGTAGAAAATGTCATGTGACCAACGTCTTTTG
This sequence comes from Thysanoteuthis rhombus, assembly GCA_963457665.1. NCBI lineage: Eukaryota > Metazoa > Mollusca > Cephalopoda > Oegopsida > Thysanoteuthidae > Thysanoteuthis > Thysanoteuthis major. Next base: position 1,570,684 of record OY735241.1, read on the forward strand.
TCGTGTTGCGGGTGATCAATTGAAAAATTAGAAGAAGGGCTGATCAATGATTCTTTTTTTCAAAAAGCAAGCGTGAACGCTACTGGACACGAACTAAGAGACCAATTTAGTATAAACTTATATTGTAAATTGAACCACCGACTAAAAACCTATTTAGTGAGGAAATTTCAAAAAACAGGAGAAAAAAAGGTTCTTCTGTTGTTTTTTGTCGGTTTTTTTTTTTCAAGGCATATTAAGGAATTAAATTTTCACCTTTCTACCTCTATGAATGCAGCCTTTTTGTTGGGCAGTGATCACTGAAACAAAGTCAGGGTTTTTTTTTAAGCAAACGTGAAAGCTGTTGGACACAGGTTAAGGGACTAATTTAGCATAATATTTTATTACAAATTTAACCACCTTCTAAAAATCTATTCGAGGAGAATTTTGAAAAAAAGTTCTTTTCCTAAACATAATAAGGTGTAGATATTAGAATTTTCTGGCCTCTAGCTCCACTTGTACAGCCTGGATGCATGATTCATAGCCAGTCAGCCAGCCAGTCGGATCAGTTTGAAAACTGGAGAAACCATTACGGCATCTCAACAGTCTTTGGAACAAATTCATGAAACCTAAAAACTGCATACAAATATATGTTATGCCAAATTGGTCAATTTCACTTTGTTTACATACATTTTGATTAAAAAAGATAGTTGTTTTTACATCCTTGTTTTGATTAAATGATTGCTTGATCAAATTAAAACTATGTATTCATTATGAAAAAAAAAAAGTTGAAATTACGAATCAGTTATTTTTTGTAAAAAAAATTGATTTCGCAAATCTTTGATTGTAAGAAAATAGTCAAATAAAGTTTCGTGTAAGAAAATAATCGTGTAAATTTCTATTTAGACTTTTGTCGACATCTTGGTTGATTTTTTTAACACAACGTTTCGGCTGTTGTACTCTCCGACCGTCCGAGGGTGATGAGAGGGTGTATTTTCGACCAAAGAGACGAGGATTGCCCGGAACGTGCCCATTTAACAGTTTCAAACACAGTTGTTGGTTGTAACTGGTGTCAAAAATCTGTAATTGTCTGGAGTTGATACCATTGAGTGGGGCTATTTAGGGGGTCAAAAAACATGTTCGTCAGACACAATCTGACAGGGACAAATTCTGAACAAACCTTCACGTAAGGATATACCCTCATCTAAAAAAGGACCAAGATGACGACAAAAGTTCGAGCAAAATTTTACATAATTATATTCTTTCATCGAAAAATTCAGACAGAAAGAAAATAGTTATTTAATAAGTTTATTTTGATTGGATATACTCTAGATCAAATCGAAAATGCGTATTTAATTTCAGTAGAAGAAATATCAAATTTCGCTAATTAGATATTTTCACCGATTCGGCTTCACAAATATATAATCAGCCGGCCAAATGAATCTTAAAAAACTAAAGAAACATATGTTAACACTTTGGGTGACAGTTTTTGGTGACAGTTTCTAGTAAATAAATGTTGGGTCGAAATAAGGGAAAAGAATTTCAGATAGGGAGAGAGAAGGAAGGAAGAAAAAAAATTTGAAAAAATAAATTTGGAAGAAAAGAAGCCGAAGAGAAACTGGAAGTGGGACGACCACAGCGTGGTAATTATTTTAAAATTAGTCCGGTTGCCTTTCCTAAAGGAACTGCAAGTTTAATTGCGCTGTGGCCAGTGTTGCCAACTCAAAAATATTTTTGCGCTAGTTTGACCACCAAAAAGCGCCAAAAGACTAAAAAGTTGCTAAATTGGAACAGCCAAAAATGGCCATAAATTAGAGAAATGCCCACGCTAATCCAGCGATTTTCGCATGGCCAAAGCAAAGAACGAGCTCGATTTAGCACGAAAAGCGCTTGATCGGCAAGATTGCTGGTAGGTTCAAAAAGAAAAAAGAAAGAGCAGGAAAAACGGTAATGTGAAGAGGAATGAATGGGAAAGAACAGAATAGAGAGGAAAAAGCGCTAAATTTTCTGAAAAAGATTGCCAAAACACACCAAACTAATGCTAAAATAACTAAAAATATCAAAAACTATCAAAAATGGTCAAAATCACGTCCTCAATGGCCAGAATGTTCGGGTACGCCTAGGCTAATTTAGGCTTTTTTTTTCCACTACCAAAATAAGAATCACGTTGAATTTAGCGTGGAATGCGCTAAATTGAAAACACTGGAGCCTCTAGCAGGAGTTAGTTGATTTCAAGAGTGTGTAGTAACATGATGTGAAGCAACATTGGAGTAATTCCACTAATTTATGCAAAGTTGCTAAAAATTTAAGACCTTGAAGTCGAAGTGGGTGATACGAACCGGTTTCCCAACCTCCAGGTGCCTTCTTGTTGATAAAAACATATGCGAAACAGTAAAGGTTATTTCGTCTCAGTTCACTGTAGAATAAACAAATCAAATTAAGTTAAGAGAAGAAGATATGGTCACGTACTCAGTAAAAAACTTTTGGCAGAATGCCATGTTCGGGAAGATCAATCAAAAATTGGACCAAGTTGACATTAATGGATAAGTTACTTCTCTCACCTTTTGTCGAGCAGTGATCATCTAAAAATCTGAATTTAAAAAACAGGCAGGCACAAACTGAGTGATCAGTTCAACATGACTTTCCATTTCGAACTGAACCCCCACTAAAAACCTATTTAGGGCGGGGGTTGTAGAGCTCTCATCAAATACAGGTAACAATAATTGATCAATGAACAAGTAACCACCCCTTTTGTTGGGCAGTGATTATCAAAAAATATGAATTGAAAAAAAAAGGCGGGCTCAAACTGAATGATCAGTTTAACATAACCTTCCATTTCTAACTGAACCCCCACGTAAAACCTATCGAATGAGGTTGTAGTGCTCTCATCAAATGTAGATAACAATTAATGATCAATCGATAAGTCAGCTCTAGTCTTTTGTTGGGCAGTGATCATTATGAAAGTCTGAATTTTCAACAAAAAAGAAGACACGTACTAAGGTATCAATTTAACAAAAAACTCACATTGCAAACCAGACCTCTTCTCAAAGAAGTATTTAGGAGGAAAATTTTGAAAAAAAAAAACAAAAAAATACCTTCTCTCCATACATAATAAGGAGTAAATGTTAAAATTTTCAGTTCTCTAGCTCTGTTGTTACAGCTCGTACACGCAATACAAACATATTCAGCCACACCATCTTAAAAAATCAAAGAAACCCGTGTCGAAACTTTTGGTGGAAGTTTTTGTTGATGTTTATTCATAGATAAACAATAAAAACTAATTATAAATTTTTTATAAAAATTATATTTTAGAAGCTTATATTTCATACATTTTTATGTCTTATGCAAATCTCAGCTTTTGACCGTAAAAGTCCAATAGTCCCCTAATAGTGTTTATCAACCCCGTTTCTGGGCCCAAAGCATATATCGACCCCTTCGATAGCCCCTATCAACCCCAGGGATCAATATCGACCATTTGGGGATCCCAGGCTTAAAGCAATATAAAATTAAACCCTTCCTTCCTTCCAACGAATATCCCGAACTTTCTCTTTGTCAAAGAAAGGTTTCACCTGAAACGCCGTTGTGTATCGCATCTGATAATATCGAAGAACTGTGAATGCAACGTTTTCTTTCGAGGAATGGCCGTTAGATATCATCATCAGCTGAGCGAATTGTTGTCGAATTCGGTACTCTGTCACCGGATATGACACAGAGTACGGAGTACCATTTTTGCACAGATGTGAAAAATCCTTCGAATGAGAAGAATGCGATCTATTTCATTCGATTCATTGGTTTTTCTCATCAATCTGAGCTCTTTCGTATTCCTTCATATATATATATATGTATATATATATACATACATACATATATGTGTGTGTGTATTAAATTTTTTTTTCCATTTTTTGTGTTATCCCTAAAGCGTTAAATATTACAAGAATAAATCACACACGCATGCACTCACGCACGCACGCACACAAACACACACACACACACACACACACACATATATATATATATATATATGTTCAATATATGATAGTGTCAGATGCGATCTTTATCTTATCAATCTTTCATCCATATGCGATTATATACATACATGTATATATATATATATATATATATATATATACGATTATATACGTATAGATAAACATCTTTATCTACTTATCAATTTCAAACTGTTCATTATCTTCATATCTATTCACACTCACACACACACACACGCACATATATAATATATATAAATATATATATATATATATATATATATATATATATATATATATATATATATATATATATATATATGCGTGTGTGCATTCGATGTTTATCATCGGTTTTCCCATAAATCTATCGATACGAGTTCATTCATATTATTTATAAATATATATCTATATGTATATATATATATATATATATATATATACATATATATGCATATACATATATATATATATATATATATATATATATATATGCATCTATATCAATTTATAAATTTCTAACTCTTTATTTACCATATTTGTACTCCTCATATTTATTCACACGCTCATGTATATATGTGTGTGTATGTGTGTTTGAGTATGTGTGTGTGTATTCGATACTGTTTATTATAGGTTTCCCCATCAATCAATCAGTGTTCATTCATATCCGTTATATATATATATATATATATATATATATATATATATATATATATATATATATATATATACATATATATATTTATATATTATTATATATGTATATATGTATATTTCTTTATATATATATATATATATATATAAATAAATGTGTGTGTATATTTCATCCTATATATGTACGTGTATATATATATGCATTTATATCCATTAATCGATGTCAGACTGTTTATTTACCAATGTCAGCATCTTCCTATCTATTCAGATCTTGATCGATTTATTGAACAATTTATTGCAATCTGTTTCTCCCTGCAACCGTTTCTATTTTGTTTACATCGATTTATTTCTATCTCTTCCCAAAGTCTCTATCTTCAAATACATCAATAGACTCACCGTCTCTTTCTATTTCTCTTCCTCTCTCACTAAATTTATATATCTCCACTCTCTCTCGCTCTCTCTCTTTCTTTCACATTTGATATCTTTAATCCCCATCTTTCTCTCTCTCACTCTCTCTTCTCATTCACCCTGAAAAGACCAGCTGAACCTCTCTTTCTTTTGATGCCAATCGAAACTATCTCTCTCTCTCTCTCTCTCTCTCGAAACTCTCTCTCTCTCGAAACTCTCTCCCTATTGCTTCCCTCATTCACCCTTGATATCAATCGGAGTCTATTCTTCCCAATCCCCTCTCTCTCTCTCTCTTTATCTCTCTCTCTCTCTCTGCCTTTCTCGCTCTTTCCTCATCTGCTCCTGATATCAAACTCTTTTTCCCTCTTCTTTTTCTCTCTCCTTCTCTCTGTCTCTATCCCCCTCTCTCTCTCTTTGTCTCTCTCTCCATTCATTCTTGATTTGAATCGGAAACTATTCTTCACCTTTCTCCCTATCTCTCTCTCAATCTCTCTCTCTCTCTCTCTCTCTCTCTCTCTCTCCTCATTCACTCATGATTCATTCGGAAAGTCTTCTCCCCCTTCTCTTTCTTTCTCTCTCTCTCTCTCTCTCACTCTGTCTTGGTCCCTCTCTCTCTCACTTTCTTTCTCTCCTCATTTAATCCGAAACTCTTCTCCCCTTCGCAATGCCAAACTTTTTTTCCGCGCGACTTTGTCCTTCAGAGAAGCGGAAAACAAAACATGGCTGACTATTCGCGCGTGCGCACAAAGTCAACCAGACGTAAGTCGAAAAATCTTACTTTTCACGTGTTGCGGGTTAAAAGAACTCCTCAGAAGTAAGATCAAGGCACTGGTTACGTTAATCTAATATCGATAGATGAAGATACTGCTTCCAAGTTGATCTGACTGGCTATGTATGACTATATCACATGAACAGGCTACATCAATAGAGCTAGGGGGCTGAAATTTAAAAATTGCTCCTCATTAAGTCTATAAAAACCTGTTTTATGGGGGTTTTACTCAAAATCTTTCTCTAAATAGGGCTTCTAGAGGGTTGTTCAGTTTGCAATGCAAGTTTATGTAAAATTGATCACTAGTTTGTGTCCGGTTGCATTCAGGCTTCCTTTTCGAAAATTCAGATTTTGTTCAATGATCAATAAAAGTCGAGAGAAGCAACTTGATCATTGATCACCATTTTCAATTTTTTCAATTGATCACCCCGAAACATGACATGCTGCCAAGAGACGTAGGGTACTCGGCGGTTTCAACAATCTTATTTTATAAAGTTTAAGTATATGTGAGTAAATCCCACTATAAATGTACAGATATTCATAATAGTGTCGCTGCATTAATATTTTCGTCTCTTTTATGTTTAAATATTTTCGTCCAATGTTTTTAATAACTAACAATTATATCAACACGTCGTGCAGGAATGAGTTTTCTTACTTGTCCTGTTTTCTTTAACATTAATATGTGCAAACGACGTCCTCAACTCTATAATCATTTGAAGGTTTCTCACGCGTAGATTTAAACCAACAATCTCTTGAAAAGTTTATTTACATGCTATTATGAATGGCTATTCTGTGTGACTGCATTATTTTTTTTCCTATGTCTTATGTTGAAATATTCTTATTCAGTGTTTACCAAATTTTTACTATATTAACATATTATCCAGGTACAAGTTTCCTTACTGGTCCCGTTTTCTTTATTATTAGTATGTATACACGGTGTCTTCGAATCTAACTGATAGTGTATTTTTTTTAAGTAGTCCACGGTTGGATTCGATCCATCAATACCTTGAAAAAAATGCACTTACATGCAAGTATAAATTTTTATGGTTCTGCATGAATATTTCCGAGTTTGTCTTAGGTCGAATATTCTTATTCAGTGTTTTTTTTGGGGGGGGGGGTTCCAACTATACCAGCACATAGTACAGGGATAGGTTTTCTTACTGGTCAACTTTTCTTTAATATCAATATGTGCACACTACGTCCTCAACTTTGACTACTATTGTTTCTGTTTTAAAGAGTAGTTCACAGTTGGATTAGAACCACTAATATCTCACAAAGTCTACCTACACGCAACTATGAATAGCTATTTAGAGGCGCAACATTAATATCTAGTCAACTTTTTTACGTTAAAATAATCTTCTTCGGTATTTTCTAATCTCATACAAGTATATTAACACGTTGTGCAGGTACGAGTTTTCTGGCAGGTCACGTTTACTTTAATTTTTATATGTACACACAATGTCCTAAACCCTAACTACTATCTTTTTAAAACAAAAGTTCACGAGTGGATTCGAACCACCAGTCCCTCACAAATTATTAGTGAATAATTGATTTGCATAACATAAATGAAATAAACTAATAAGCCAAATTAGAAGAAAGTCTGTGTGTAAGATCTTCAGTCAAGATTTGCGTAATAACATCTAAAATGCTGCAAGACCAGACAACTGTCTACATTAATGAAAGAATTTACTTCTTAAAGCTGTAAAGCTTTCCAGATCATATATAAGTTTGTATTGTGGATGTGAAGTGATCTGGCATAATGTTGATGAAAGTGATGATTGGAAGGTGAAGAGAAATACTCACGAGAAATTAGGTGTCAGATCTTATTTTTGTATTATTCTGTGGGTGAGTTCCGATGCATTTCGACGCGTACCAGTCATCTTTTTCAGAGAAAAAATTGCAACGATTTACAGGAGATTCACCCGTCGAAATGCATCAAAACTCACCCACGGAATGATATACAAATAAATGATGTGAGACCTAATTTCTCTTGAGTTTTACTCTTCACCTTCCAATTGTCACTTTCATCAACACACACACACACACACACACACACACACACACACACATATATATATATATATATATATATATATATATATATAAGAAACTACATATATTTTGATACAACAGTAAAATGTATGCTAGTTGGCCTGAATTGGATAAAGAATTTAGCAATTAAGTCAGCCTCTCGTTTGACACAGGTTCAATTCCTGTTGCAGTCACTCTCTTCAATCATTGATTCGCTTTACGTTGTATAGGTCACCTGGCATATTCACCGTGTAAATGGATGTTGATTCAAATAAAGTATCAAATAAGAAAATAATACATTTATGATTTTATATATATATATATATATATATATATATATATATATATATATATATATATATATATATATATTGAATGCAAAATTTCCTCGATAAATTTCAAAAGGGGTCATTTTGACATAAACTTGAAAATTGACAGAATTTAGACCAAAGATAACTGATTTTTTTAAATATTGAATGCACCAGGGAACTTTTCGTTTCAATGTTGCTAATGGCATAAGAAGCCAAAATATATTCGTTTTCTATCAAATATATGCTAAAGTAGATTACTGGTATATTTATTTATTAAATTGAATTGAGTATTGTAAACTTGAAGTTTTTAGCTCCATTTTTTTTGTATTTAAATCCCAACCAAATATTAATGATATTTTATTAATCAGTGTATATCATTGAAAGCTCTGAAGATTGAATATTGAAAAGTTATGAACAAAAATCAGAAATATCTGGTCCAAGACCTGTCTATTCTGACGCTTATGCTAAAATAAACTTCGAACTGAAAAGGACCATTGTGTGACTGATGAAAATTTCCGTCATTCCCAGTTGAGCCAGAAAACTGTAATATCTTGAGTTTGATTAATCTGCAGTTTATGGGTTAATGAATTTTTCATCTGAATGTGGTTTTGTGTCAGACTTCATTTACTCCAAGTAAATTTTGCCAACATCGTCATCAACCCATGAGCCAATCAGAAGGGACAATACAAATATTTGAATATTTGTCACTGTGCACGCGTTCATATTACGTCAGCTAATTTGTGCACTGTGCTACACGCGCCCGAACGAATTCATAAATGGAAAAATATCAAGAAGGAAGGAAGAAAGAAAAGAAGATTTCGAACGGAGAATGTTACAGCCGAAGTCATCAAGATTTCGACTTTTAATTCGAGTCTCACTCTTCGATTCTTGACAGAAGTCGGCCTTAATTTCTAGAGTCAATATTTGATGGGGTCCAGACAAAGAGGAGGGAACGGGTGAATTCCATGAAAATGTTGGGAAGGGATCGAGGGTGATGATCTGGAAAAGCCTGACTTCAGCAGGGTAAAAATTCACCCATATTTCTATTCTGACTTGAAGATGATCTCTACAACTTCTGTATTGTTTCTATATTAAATAGATTCGTTGACAGGTCCGTGTTTATGTACGTGTGTCTTGACAGCGATATAAAATTTTTATTGCTTACGTGTTTAAATCACCTGAAATCTATAACACCAAAATTTTTGCCAACATTAAGATGAGATTTAATAACGCATAAAATTATCTGAGTTATATGTAAGAAAATTGGCATCTCTTTTTCCTACTTGATATCAGTAAGAAAATGTGGAATATTATCGGACGGTCTCTACCTGGAATATGTATTCTATGCAATGCCAGGCTTTTTTGTACTTGACTTTCTTTTAAATATGGAAGTGACAGGAGAATTAATTTACTCATTTTTTCAAAAATTGGTTCTCCTTTACCAAAGCTTGTAGTAAGAATTCTCAACAACCAGAAAGTCGATGAAAGAGGAGAAAACAAATTCAGAGAAAGATATCTTGGAACAGATAAACGGAAGTGGTTCCCTATCGTAGCTTTGATAAAGATGATACTGACTGCGCATGCGCATTCTAGAGGCCACGATGATAAATGCCGTTGTAACAAATCGTGCGCACCATTGTACAAAAATGGCTCGACCCAGGTTACAAATGATTTTCTTTGGCTGAAAGAAAAAAATCTTTTTTTAATTTCCCTCCTTTTTGTCCCTCTTTTAATGTCCTGTTCAATCGAATCCCAGGGAAAGAATTGATGCGTGGGTGAAAGGAAAGAAGTTGAAAAACAAAAGACAAAATGGCGGGCATGTTCCAGACAAATTGAAGAATGCCAGAATCGTTGGCCGTTAAACAGAAATGAAGCTATTTATTGTTTTCTTTTAACTTTTTCTTTTGCTTTAATTTGTTGTTTTTTTATTTTTAATAAAGCATCATTTCCTTTCTTTTTTTTTCTTTCTATTTTCTCAGTTTCTTTTTTAGAAATTCGGATTTATTTCTTCTTTTCTTTTTTTTCCTTCATTTGTTCTTTTGAAGTATTATTTTCTTTCTTTCTCCATTTCTTTCAGTTTTTCTTCGTCGAAAAATTCGGATTCAATACTTTTTTCAATACTTTTTTTCTTTTTCCTTCCTTTGTTCTTTCAACTTTAAATTAAGCATAACTTACTTACTCACTTTTTTCTTTCTTTCTTTTTCCTTCTTTCCTTTTTCTTTCTTTCTTTCTTTATTTGTTTCTCAAACAATTTTTCTCCAGTACTCTTTTCTTGTTTTCTTTCTTTTTCCATCTTTTGATTCTTGACAGAAGTTTTCTTCCTTCCTTCCTCCCTTCCTTTCTCTCTTCTTTCCTTTCTTCCTTCTCTTACTTTCTTTCTTTCTCCCGTTCTTTCTTTTTCTTCCCTTCCTTTCTTCCTTCCTTCCTCCCATTCTCCCTTCCTTCTTTCCTTACTTCCTTCTTTTATTTTCTTTCTTTCTTCCTTTCTTCCTTTCTTTTCCCTCCTTTTTTTCTTTCCTTCCTTCCATTCTCTCTCTAAAAGTTCTATTCATTACTTTTTTTCTATTCTTCAATTCTTTCTTTCTTCTTCCTTTGTTTGAAAATATTAACCTGTTTCTTCAGTTTCCAGATTGATTTTGCCGGCTGATCCATTCCTCATTATGGCAGGAAAAACTTTTCTTTTTTGTTTCTTTGTCTGGGAATCTCCCCATCCCTGAAGAAGTTTCAGTAGGGTGATTAGTTCAATTTGAATCGTAGATTTATGATAAATCAGTCCCTTAATTTGAATCAAGTGGTGTTCATACTCGGACGTATTTTGGACCAAATATACATGGATTGAAAGAAATGAGGGAAACACGATTCTTATTTCCAATTTCTATCTTTAAAATGGACTTGGGTTCTCTTTATCGTTGATAACAGAATGAATACGTTGGAGAATTGCTTCGTACAGCTATTGACAGAACCTTCTTTTCTTTCTTCTTTTTTTTTTTGTTTGAAAGTCTTACCTCCAATGTGGATGTATGCTAAATTGGCCCCTATTTCATGTCCGACATTGTTCACTCTTGTTTTCTGAAATTTGAGATTTTTTTAGCGATCACTGTCCAGCAAAATACGAGAAGGGTGACATTGATTGATTACCACTTTTTTCAATATCTCAATTGATCAACCCAACACGGCATGCTGCCAAAGCACTTGGGTTATGTGGTGGTTTCTATTGAATGACTAACCAAACATGATCTTTTAATCTTTAGTAAATCTCCTTCTTTTTTCTTCCTCACAAATATTTATTCATTACGTCCTTCTTGGCTTCTGTTTTTTTTTCTTCCTTTCTTTTTCTTATTCTTTCCTTCTTTCTTTTTCTCTCTAATTCTTTTATTTCTTTCTTTATTTTTCTCATTCTTTCCTTCTTTCTTCCTTTTTCATTTTTCCTTCTTTTCATCCTCAGTCTTCCTTTCTTTCTTCCTTCTCCCCATTTTTTCCTTTTCTTTTTTCTTATTCTTTCCTCCCCTCTTTCTCTTTCTTGTTCTTTCATTCTTTCTTTATTTTTCTCCTTCTTTCTTTCCACCTTTCTTTTATTAATTCTTTATTTCTTATCTTCCAAATTTTTCTTCATTCCTTCATTTTTATGCTTTCCACTTTCTCCTTCCTCGCTTTTTTTCTTTTCATCATTTTTTCTATATTTCTGTTTTTCTTCTTCTCCTTTCATTCCTTTCCCTTCTATTTTATTTTCTCTTTATACCCTCTATATTGTTTCTCTTTCTTCTTTTCATTCTTTTTCCATTTTTTCTTCAGTCTCTCCTTCTTCCTTTTTCCATTGAACAACCAATATTTTACAAGTATGAGAATTAATTGATTCAAAGAGAGACTACTTGTCCTCCTTCCTTCTCCTCCCCCCATCCTACTACTACCACCACGGACATTGGACACATCGTTGTTTCTTTGCTTAATGAACAACTAAGCCCTCTTACTTTCGCTTGTCCGGTCCTTTGATTCTGCCTTCCCTCTCCAATCCTTGTTTACTTGACTCCTTTTTTTTCTCGCTACATTATTTAATCTATGTATAATATTTTGGCACTGATTTGACTCTAAAAAAGCGCTAAAAGGTGCTATTTTTTTTAATTAGCCCAAAACGTCAAAAGCCAAAGACCAGCCAAAAGAGTGCTAAAAATGGTCAAAAACACGCCCCGAAATGGCCAAAACGTTAGCACAAGCCCATGCTCATTTAGTGCTCTTTCGAACTGCTAAGATAAGAAACGCTCTAAATTTAGCGCAAAAGGTGCTACATTTGCGATGATTGCTGCTTCCAAAACTTTCTTTCGTTCTGATGAGATCATCATTTCCTTATTGCCTCCTGTCTCCATCATTTGACCTTTGTTTGTTCTTCCTTCACTCTCCAAGATTCACCACACCTCCCTGTCATGGGCATCACGGAGCCAATAATTTCTGAACTCGTCTGCTTCATGATGCCATCTTATTTTCTGCCTGCCACAGTTTTGCTTATTATCTCTGGGAAATACTCATTTCGAGTCGTGATGTCCATTGCATGTTTAACATTCTTGCAACATGGCCAGCCCGTCACCATTCGAGTTTTCAGATGGATTTTATGATATCCCTGACTCCAGTTTTTTCTTTGATATACTGAGCAGTTTTGTGATATCTCAATGAGATTTTTAGCATAAACTTACATTGTGAATTGAGTCCACACTAAAAAACATTTTTTTTGTTTGGGAGGGGATTTCGAAAGAACAAAAGAATGTTGTTTCTTTTGTAGACATATTAAGGGATAAACGCTAAATTTTTCCGCCCTCTAGCTCCATCAGTGCAGTCTGTGCACGCAATACCTTCATACATGGCCAGCCAACTGGACCAATTAGAAATTAAGAGAAACCTGCTTACGGCATATAAGATGCACCCCAATTTTTGCTGGAATATTCTTTAAAAGGAATGAAAAGAAATCCTTTCTGTTTGCTTTAATCTTCATAGCCCCCCTGCAATATCGGGTTATTTTATTTTGCTCTTATCTATTCAAATCTGTTTCAACCCTGACAATGGCTGAATGTTTACGCTTCTTGCATAACGAAGCGATGTCAGTAAATGACCAATAAATCACATTATTTTCATTGAATTCTGATTAATTTTTACGTCTATCTTGGCTTTTGGAAATTCTTTGTGGCCGATCGGTAAAGGTGGCTGAACGTAAACTAAACTCCTTCTGGCAATGAGAGTGTGAGTTCGATTCCCATTGAAGGCTTATTGTTTATTTATTACAAACTGTTATCCTCTGCCATGGAAGCACTAGCCCTAATTGAAACAAACATCTGAAATTAAAATGAAGGTGAGAGCTAGTCAAAATTTAATAAAAACATAATGTTACAATATTTCACCCAAAAATAATAATGATTGGACTGATGAAACTTTAGCTTCCCGAGACTGAATTTAGAATAAAATGCGTCTTATATGCCGTAAAATACGATTTGTTGATAGTTTTTGGTTAATGATTTCTAATTCTGATATCTTTGAAGAAAATTTTTCTCCTTCTCGCTGATATTCCCGTTTTCGTCATTTCCAAGCAAAATTAAAGCAGACATAAAAGAAATGATTATCTCATAAATCTCCTCTTTATGGACCTTATTCTGAAATATTGGGCGATTTTTTTCAACAGTTTTGATCCTGATATCAAAGTCGTTAATAGAGCTACTTCCACCACTACAGGACATCAACGTGTGTTTATATGACAAACATTGTCATTAATATTGGCTTTTCTGTTGGTAATGTTGTTTTCAATTTAATTACGTTCACTTCATTAGAAACCGTCAACCAAAACTCAATAGAAACCGTCTCCTGGCAGCATACGATGTTAGGGGTGATCAATTAGAAAAAAATGAAAATAGGGTTGATTAATGGATAAATCACTTCTTCTGCCTTCTGTTGGACTGTGATCACTAAAAAGTCTGATTTTTCAAATTGTTCAGAGTAGGATAAACTATAGGTAAGTTATAACTACCTCTAAAAAAACTTATGGGGGTAGTTTTGAATGTACAAGTAATAAGGAGTAATTTTAGCATTATAGCCAAAGACAGGTTTGGTTAGTCTTTCAATGGAAACCATCATTTGACCAACTTCTTTCGTGTTAGGGGTGATCAATTGAAAATTTTGAAAGAGGGATCATCAATGAATAAATTACTTTTATCACCTTTTGCTCAAAAGAAATCAGAATTTAGAAAAACAAGCAAACGTGAATACTGCTAGATACGAATTATTTTAGCATAAACACACATTGCAAATTGGTACCCCTTCCACTAGAACACTTATTTGGTGAGGAATAAAAAAATCATTTTCCATGATCATAATAAGGCAAAAATGTTTAGATTTTCAGCCCTATAGCTCAATTGGTGCCGCCTTGAAACCTGAAAACCTGAATTTTCTATTTGATTATATTTACTTCATTAGAAACCGTCATCCAAAACTCAATTGAAACCGTCTTTTGGCAGTAAGTCGTGTTAGGAGTGATCAAAAAAAACATTGAAAAGAGGTCGATTGATGAATAAACTAATTCTTTGCCTTTTTCTAGACAGTGATCACTGAAAAGTATGATTTTCAGATTGTTCAAAGTAGGATTAACTTATATCATGATTTGAAACCACCACTGAAACCGTCATCCAAAACTCAATTGAAACCGTCTTTTGGCAGTAAATCGTGTTAGGAGTGATCATATAAAAACATTGAAAAGAGGTCGATTAATGAATAAATTAATTCTTTTGCCTTTCTCTAGACAGTGATCACTGAAAAGTATGATTTTCAGATTGTTCAAAGTAGGATTAACTTATATCATGAATTGAAACCACCACTGAAACTGTCATCCAAAACTCAATTGAAACCATCTTTTGGCAGTAAGTCATGTTAGGAGTGATCAAATAAAAACATTGAAAAGAGGTCGATTAATGAATAAATTGATTCTCTTGCCTTTTTCTAGACAGTGATCACTGAAAAGTATGATTTTCAGATTGTTCAAAGTAGGATTAACTTATATCATGAATTGAAACCACCACTGAAACCGTCATCCAAAACTCAATTGAAACCGTCTTTTGGCTGTAAGTTGTGTTAGGAGTGATCATATAAAAACATTGAAAAGAGGTCGATTAATGAATAAATTAATTCTTTTGCCTTTTTCTAGACAGTGATCACTGAAAAGTATGATTTTCAGATTGTTCAAAGTAGGATTAACTTATATCATGAATTGAAACCACCACTGAAACTGTCATCCAAAACTCAATTGAAACCATCTTTTGGCAGTAAGTCGTGTTAGGAGTGATCAAATAAAAACATTGAAAAGAGGTCGATTAATGAATAAATTAATTCTTTTGCCTTTCTCTAGACAGTGATCACTGAAAAGTATGATTTTCAGATTGTTCAAAGTAGGATTAACTTATATCATGAATTGAAACCACCACTGAAACCGTCATCCAAAACTCAATTGAAACCATCTTTTGGCAGTAAGTCATGTTAGGAGTGATCAAAAAAAACATTGAAAAGAGGTCGATTAATGAATAAATTAATTCTTTTGCCTTTCTCTAGACAGTGATCACTGAAAAGTATGATTTTCAGATTGTTCAAAGTAGGATTAACTTATATCATGAATTGAAACCACCACTGAAAAGCTATTAGGAGGGGAATATTTTTTTCAATGTACGCATAATAGGGAGTCATTTTAGCGTTTTAAACAAAAATGAGTATGGTTAGTCACTCAATAGAAGCCATCACGTGATTAATGTCTTTCATGTCGGGGGTGATCAATTAAAAAGTTGGAAATAGGGATGATCGATGAATAAATTACTTTGCCAACCTTTTACTGTACAGCGATCTCTAGAGAAATCTGAATTTTCAAAATCAAACTTGAAAACTACCAGACACGAATCAAGCAACCAATTTAGCTTAAACTTGCATTGCAAATTGATACCCTTTCCACTAAAACAATTTTTTGGCGAGAAATTTCAAAAGATCTTTTTTTTATAAACATAATACGGAGTAAATGTTTAGATTTTCAGCCTCCTAGCTCAATAAGTGCGGCCTGTTAGCGTGATAAATACCTAAATACATAGCCAACCGGATCGCCTTGAAACTTAAATAAACCTTCTTTGGCAATTTTGGTGACAGTTTACGGTCTCTTAACTATAAAAATGAGTTTTATTCAGTTCTTAAGCTTGTCTGACTGGCTGGTCATGTATGTACGTGAGTATGGATCACGATTATGGGTGCATTACTGCAAGAATCAAGCTGATCGGAAAAGACCTCATGATCGACAATATCCAATTAAACAAAATACATAAGCAGAATAAGCGATTATTTTTAAAGACTCATGAATACAGTGCATACATTTTCTATTTGGAACTGTGAACCAGAAATGTCACCTAAAACAGTCAAACAAGGCTGTCTTTAGTTTTTAAGCTGGCCAGGCTAACTGTGTATCGAATCACCGTAGCCCCACGAATCGCCCATCCGATCAACCGGCCAATTTTTTTTTTTTTTTAAATGAAAGAAGTTGTGTTCAATGAATAAGTTATTTCTTCACCCTTTTGAAGAATGAAAGCAGCCGGGCACAAACTAGGTACCAATTCGGCATAAACTTACATTGTAAATTAACACCACACTCTGGAAATCTATCTAGGGTTAAAGAACATTTTTCGTGACATAATAAGAAGTGGACGTTGGAAATTTCAGCCCTTTGGCTCCATCGATGCGGCCTGTACGCGTGATACATTGATCGCCAGCCAGTCAACCGGACCAGCTAAAAAAATATGTTGACAGTCTGGGTTGACGGTTCCTAATAAGCTTTGATATAATCCATCGTATTCATGGTGTTAATAATAACTCTGTAGATTCATTATAAAGAGATCTCATCTGTTTTGTCTTGTGTTCTAAGTAAGTAAGAAAGTGAGTGAGTGTTCCTGTGCTAGTTGCAGCAATCGTCGCCCCTGACAGGGATCTACACATCACAAGTTTCTTCTCCCATCTGTGCTCTTCCGGGATTTCTGTGACATGGGAAAATGGATGTAAAGGCGGGAAGCACCCAAAATAACATCATTCACTTCACTATGCACTATCTTATCCATAGCTGGAGGTCAGGGGTCGGATTTATACCTCCCGAAGGGCATTAGCGCCAGTCTCAGTCAGATTTAGAACTTGGCTCGCCGTCCATTTTTTCGAACACATAGAAACAGCGTCTGACCTCTCCTTTCACAGACCCATTCTTATTTCACACCAAACTTGACTCTTACCAACACGGACACAAATCACTCCCCTACGGCTCCTATTAAAAAACTAAACAACACTGAAATATCCCCATTTCTTTCCCCTAATTCAAACATGGGAGCACCAAGAATTTTCTCTAAACCGCTGCAAATTTTCCTCTGAGAAAGATGGCTGGCAACCGTTGAAATGCATCGAAATATTCCCACGTGATAATAAAAAAATTGAAATGTAGCACATACTTTCTTGCCATCTTTCAATAGTATTTTTCATCGATATATATGTACATATATATATATATATATATATATATATATATGTGTGTGTGTGTGTGTGTGTGTGTGTGTGTGTGTGTGTGTGAGTGAGTCTGTGTCTGTTTAGTATAATTTTTCAACGTGATTGTCAGTTATCAACAAAATGATAAAAATAAAACCTCTGTTCACGATATTGTTGGTAAGCCCTCCAGCCAGCCATCATCAAGCATCTAATTCTATACAATATCAAAAGGATTGACAATCTCTGGAACATCTTTGACATTTTTAGCTTCACAGTTACCTTGAAAATTGGATCTAGCCGCTTTTAGCGATTCAAAATTGCTGTTCTCTTTTATTCTTGCCACTTTTAGCTATTTTAAATTTTTGATGCAGGAATTAAAAGAACTATGCCGATTTAAAAGTACATTTTAGCTTTTTATAGCTACGTAAGACAATAGTTTCTCAATTTCTTCCGATAAATTATTCTTTCAACTTGTTTTAAAACATTGGTAAATAAACTAAATAATCGTCATTCAATATTCTAATTTCAAAATTTCAAATACCATGATTCTCCATAGGTAATACGCAATTATAGTCAGGGGTTATGAAATCAAGGAGAAAAACATATCTTGTGAATAACACGTACTGATTTTTCAGAATCCGAAGCGGCTAAATTGAACTTCTGTTCAATCTTTCATCCGGTTTGAATCGACTAAAATAGGATTTTATATATAATTTAGATTATGTTTCAAAACATGAAATTCACACAGTATTTAGAGCAAACTAGAATGTTCTTAATATAGGTGTAAATAAAAACATTTCAAGCCGCTCCAGGGTTTGGTTACTTATTTAAACTCTTCGTTACAACTTAGTTAGCTTGGACTTTAGATATAACTAACTTCCAGTCATGGCCACAAAATTTGGGTGGGAAAAGAAGCGTAACATTTAGTTTTCTGGAAAAAGCACATATCTAAGTTTTCATTATGAAAAAATTGTCGGGGAAGTGCGTATTATACGCGAATAATTACCGAAGTTATAATATCTAACACAAGTAATTTTTGTCTGAAATGATGGAGGGCAAATTTCTATCCAAGGGAGGTTACTCCTGATTATAGTTTGATAGTTATTTCCCTTTGCATCGGAAACGCAGTAACGTTTGATAATGGACGCTACAATTCTTTTTGGTTATTACTGTCTCGGCGTTAGTTACGGAGTGAATGATTCACCCTATTGCATTTTGTCAAGATATCTGGAGATAAAAGAGAGCATCCATATTGAAGCTGAGTGAATAAGAACAGCTTAAGTCGGAATTCGGAATCAGATTGCAGGTTAACTTCACTTGATTTAATGAAGAATACACCCTATGATGGGCCTCACATGGAGAGACTACAGGACAGCACAGTACATCTGGGAAAAGACAAGAGTCAGGGACATCATTGAACCCTTTAAAAATCTCAAATGGCAGTGGGCTGGTCATGCTGCATGAATGGCAGACAACCGATGGACATCACGACTCACGACATGGATCCCCCGAGATCACATGTGGAACCGAGGCCGGCAGAATATTAGATGGTGAGACGAGCTAGACAAATACAGAAAGTGCTTGCTCCGCGATGCCTATGATAGAGAAGTGTTGTGAATCATAGGGAAGGTTTGTGTCCAACGACAGACGTTAAAAGACTAATGATGATGTTGATGATGATTATGATGATGACACTGTAAAACGCTTTTTTAGTTCCTGGGTAGTGATTATTATCAATTACCGCTACCTATAACTAACCCGTTCGATCACTATTGCTAGGGTCAGGTTATTCATGTGTTTTAACACATATATATATATATATATATATATATATATCCAGCTCTACTCTAAAACAACTTGACTTTCGAAGTATAAAGTTGAATGTATCGAACACTCTATGAAATAAATCCATCACATATCAGACATTGCTTTATATTATGCTATACTGCTAACCTCACCTGCACCATACATATTAAGTGATATATATAGATATATATATATATATATATATATATATATATATATATATATATATATATATATATATATATATATATATATATATATATATATCAGGGTGTCGCCTAGTCCTTATAGTTCATAAAAGAAACGTGAAATTTTGCACACACACTCCTCTCAATAAGTTGGGGAAATTTTTTTTTCCTTTTGTTTTTTGAAAATTCCTCTCGAAAATAGCGTTTTAGTTGGTGCTCAATATGCAATGCGAGATGCTGAATGGATCACTAGTGGGTGTGTGCCCGTTTCTTGAAAATTCAAATCTGTTTTTGTGATCACAGCCCAACAAATGTAACTTATCCATGGTACACACTTTTTTCTTTCAATTTTTTCAACTAATCACCCCTAACACAATATATATGGAGTTGGTGATTCATAATTTCCCTTTGAATGCAAATTTGATCGTTTACATAGGAAAAGTAAAGAAATTGTCAATCATACCTTCATACTTTGCTTTTGTGACTAGAATCTTGATATATCTCGGAATTTTTTTGAGATGAGGTATTATTATTATTTCCATTAATATTCGGACCATCCTCATCTTTGTTGTTTTTCATACAACGTTTCGGCCGTTGCACTCTACGGCCTTCGTCAGGTATCATCTGGGAGATTTTTTTTGGGGGGGGAGTAACGAACCGAACCCTTTATTTATCCGACAGGGGTATATTGACCGTACTCCCCTCTTTTAGTGTTAGTAGTATTGTTATACTGTCTCACAGTAGGATCGAACCTAGAACCCTCAGATTACTTTACAGTAATTTGTCTGATGCTGTAACCACTGCGCTATGTGTCCATGTTAAGTAATCTGATGGTTCTAGGTTCGATCCTAGTATGAGACAGTATAACAATACTACTAACACTAAAAGAGGGGAGTACGGTCGATATATCCCCGTCGGATAAATAAAGGGTTCGGTTCGTTACTTCCCAAAAATCTCCCAGATGATACCTGACGAAGGCCGTAGAGTGCAACGGCCGAAACGTTGTATGAAAAACAACAAAGATGAGGATGGTCTGAATAATAATGGAAATAGAATATTAATATTTATCTTTTATTAGAAACTAACTGTCAACAGAGGTTTTTATGTTGGTCTGGCTGGCTCTACATATATATACCGCGTATAGGCCACGCCAAATGAGCCCATGGGCTGAAAATTGGAACCAATACACCTTATTATGTCTGAAAAACGTTTTCTTTGGGTTTTTTCTTCCCAAATTCCCTACCCCTATAAATCTTAGAGTTTGCAATGTAAACTTATGCTGAATTGATATTTTAGTTCTGCATCCACTTGTATTTCGAATAGTCAGACTTTTTAGTGATCCTTTGCTTACAAGAGAAGTAACTTATTCATTGATCATACCCTTTTCTAATTTTTTGTATTGATCACCCCCAATATGGCATAATATTGCCCGACGGTTTCTATTAAGTGACTAACTGGACTTACCGTGCAAATCCACCCGTTGTCCAATTGGAGATGCGTAGATTTCCGATTATCACTGTCCTGGTTCCAAAAGCAAAGTTTGAAGGGATTAATAGCCATTTTCTATACTTTGTACACATAAAAAAATCAGAAAATAACTCTTATTACCCAGGAACCAAAACAAATGAAAGGAAATCGCACAGTGTTATATAATACCTTTATTACCTTTAAAGAGGTTTGATTGTTGAACAGAGTCATTAAACTATATTCAGTCAACTAATTAGTCTAGCATAGCCAAGCGGACAGGCTTAGACTGTAAATAATATGAAATTTGATGGTTGAAATCTAAGTCTCCAATATCCTTCAGTGAATAGTTTCTTTGAATGTATTGATTGATTTGGAAGAAACAGTCTCTTCCCTAATAATATTCCATGTTTTGGTCACACGAGGGCAGAAGAAATTCTCTTTCGGTTCAATGGATGTCTTTATCAGGAGATTTTTGACTCTGTCTTCGGAATTTTGTTAGGATTCGAGTATAGTTCGAGGCCCATCTCAAAAACCGATTCTTATTCGATGAATCAGATTAAGCAATATTTCTTTGAATAAATCGAAATATAAATGACGAAAAGTAACGTATGTATGTGTGTGTGTGTGTGTGTGTGTGTGTGAGTATAAGAGTATATAACTCCGTGTGCGTGCGTGCGTGTGTGTGTGCGCGTGTTTTTGTGCATGTATGTATGTGTTTTATATGTGTGTATGAGTATGTATTTATGTGTGTGTGTGTGCGTATGTGAGTTAGCCTGTGCGTTTGTGTGTATATGTGTCTGGATGTGAATAAATGAGTGTACATGCGTGTGCTTATGTGCATATGAGCGTGTATGCACATGTGTATAAATGAATGTATGCATGTGTGTGTATGTGAATGTTTGTATACATGTGTGTGAGAGAGAGAAAGCGAGAGAGAGAGAGAGAGAGAGAAAGAGAGAGAGGGACCAGTATAACAGGTATGGTTCGAATTCATTCCTCAATTCACAAGATCACAGGTAACAAATGAATATTACCTGAGAATAGATACAAACACATAAGTAAAAAGATGCCTTTGGATTTCAGCCGCTTACATTCCATAACAAACTTTATGATATTTTCGTCATCCATTTTTTTTTTTATTTTTAGAATTCATAAATATGTTTGTGCATTTTTTTTCCTTGGTCGACAAACTGGATTTATCTTTATATATCTGGCCGGGCCACTTAGCTTTGCCCCCTCAAAAAGAAATTCTGGGATCGCCACGAACCTTTGTGGATTTAATTCGATTCACACCTGATCAAGTGTAATGAGTTTCAATTGAAAACAAGCTCCATTAGATAGATGAGGCGTTCACCCATTAATGATTTCAAAGGGAATCCAAACGAAGTAGTAGTAGTATTACTAGTAGTAGTAGTATTACTAGTTGTAGTAGTAGTAGTAGTACTAGTAGTAGTAGTACTAGTAGTAGTAGTATTACTTGTAGTAGTAGTACTAGTAGTAGTAGTACCAGTAGTAGTAGTATTACTAGTTGTAGTAGTAGTAGTAGTACTAGTAGTAGTAGTATTACTAGTTGTAGTAGTAGTACTAGTTGTAGTAGTAGTAGTAGTACTAGTAGTAGTAGTAGTACTAGTAGTAGTAGTATTACTAGTAGTAGTAGTACTAGTAGTAGTAGTAGTAGTACTAGTAGTAGTATTAGTAGTACTAGTAGTAGTAGTGGTATTACTAGTAGTAGTAGTACTAGTACTAGTAGTAGTAGTATTACTAGTTGTAGTAGTAGTACTAGTACTAGTAGTAGTAGTATTACTAGTAGTAGTAGTACTAGTAGTAGTAGTAGTACTAGTTGTAGTAGTAGTAGTACTAGTAGTAGTATTAGTAGTACTAGTAGTAGTAGTGGTATTACTAGTAGTAGTAGTACTAGTACTAGTAGTAGTAGTATTACTAGTTGTAGTAGTAGTACTAGTACTAGTAGTAGTAGTATTACTAGTAGTAGTAGTACTAGTAGTAGTAGTATTACTAGTTGTAGTAGTAGTAGTAGTAGCAAGAAGAGGAGGGGGCGAGGATGATTTACCTGAAAATCTGACGATTAAAAGATTAATTAGTAAGTCTAAATTAAAGTAACCGTATAATTTTTTATCAGTACTTTCTCCTGGAGTTCTATCTGATAAGTGGGTTTTAAATGAGTAAGTATAACATTTTTAGCTATGAGGTTAGCGGGTAATTGTAAATTTCAGCCTGTCTTGGTCATTTTTGCAGACAGTTTTTGCTATTGATAACGAACAATACTAAGTAACATTAGAGAAAAAAAACAACGTTTGATACGTCATTTATCGATCATAGATGTTCTTTTAATGACATCACACATTTTATTCCTTCTTCTTTCTATTTTTTTTTTGGGGGGGTGACTTAACTGGAACCGATTGACCGACTGACCGACCGACCGACCGAGCAAAAAGCAATTTGAAAAGATATTTGGACGCATCTAAAAAGAATGAACAGTTGTAATAGAATACTCGTCATCGCAGTCAATAATTAAACTACCGTAGCTTCCAAATTTGAAGTTATGTAAAAGAAATTTTATTGAAGAATGAATATAAATTCTGTTTATGACATCACTGAGGTTTTCCATGGGAAGAAAACTGAAATAAGATGATGAAAGAAAATAAAATGAAATTTTAAAAAAAACATCTAGAAACATCTAGATTCAGGAGAATCTAGATGTTATAAAAGAACCCGTCAAAACAAGGTCCCCAAAAAGGTAAAAAGATATTTGGACGCATTTGAAAAGAATGAACAGTTGTAATAGGATACTCGTTATCACAGTCAATAATTAAACTACCGTAGCATCATAATTTGAAGTTATGTAAAAGAATGAATATCAATTGTGTTTAAGACATTGGGAAAACAACTAGAATAGAGTTTTTAAAAAACCTATCTAGAATCATCTAGATTAAAGAGAATATAGGTGTTACTAACAAATCCGTCAAAATAAGGTCCCCAAAAGGTAAAAAAAAGCGATTTTTGTTTGTTTTTTTTTGTTTGTTTGTTTGTTTGTTTGTTTTTTTTTCTTTTTTGTTTTTTTCTTTTTTTAAAAACAAAAAATACTTCAAGAATAGATCGAGCGGAGTACTGATGCCAATTTTCAAATCTGTAGACAAAACGGTCGGGCCAGGAGCGCTGGAACACGCTAACAGTTGAACAAACACACAAACAAACATGCGCACGTATATATGAAAAACGGATAGAACCCATTGCCATCTTTGATGGCTACGGTTGTTCAATAATTGAAGATTTGTTTACAGTACAAAATATGTCCAATAAGGTTGAAGGTAAGGATTAAAAAATCGGCCTCGATTCATTCAGTACTTTTAGAGATATCATGTGGACAGATGAACGAACGGATGACCCAGCACTACCGAATACTTATACCTCTTTTAAATTCCTCTGACAGATTACTATGGCAGTGTCCGCTCCAAAGGTGAATATTTGGGAAAGGTTAGACTTCATAGAATTTTTTTTACAGAACTCTTATATGCGTGTATGAGTATGTATTTATGCGTGTGTGTGCGTGTGTGTGTGTGTATGTGTGTTAGCGTGTGCGACTGTGTGTATATGTGTGTCTGGATGTGTATAAATGAGTGTACAGACGGACGAAGATGTGATGCTATAGCCAATGGGGTTTTACTCCATAGGCTATGGTACTGCACTGAGAAGTCCAAGAGGCTTGGGATCTGCCCTGAGTCTCAAAGACCAGCGCTCTTAGGCCCTTGTGACAGTAGTGCAGCTTATACGAGTGAAACATACATAGCCAACCATTTAACCAGCCAGCTGGACCAACTAAAAAACTGATAAAAACCTACTTTGACACGTTTAGTGACAGTTTTGGTTGACAGATTCTTGCAGGGAGTAGTCAAAATGGTTGAAAAAGTAAGTGGTAGTCGGTTGATGAGAGGCTTGATGAGTAATTTGGATGTAGTAGAAATTCGTAGCCTAGCTCGTTCAACTTTTGCAAGGTCAATCACTTGACATATTAGCTTTTTTTTTTTTTGTTTCCATTCTCAGTCATTCGTAAGACATGTCGAGCCTTTTTGGTTTTTCCATTTTAGTGCAAAAGTTGACCAACTGTTAAATGGTCAACGTTCAACTCCTTTGCGAGCTGTCAAGTTGTTTTGCTTGGGTCCAACTCGATAATGGCCCTTAATTGTCTATTGTCAATCACAAAAAGACGTTTACAATCTTCATGCTTATTTCACCAAGAACAGAACACTGGGATTTTTTAAGCGTCAAACGTGTATGAAAATTATTAATCGTTGAATATTTTAGTAAGACGCTCTTGAAGTAGACATCGTCTTTCTCGATTTGGAAATTCCGGCCATTTTCTTAGCTTTGTAGAAGGAAAAGTACATAAGATACACTTGATCTGATGACGCTTAAATTTTCCAGAAAAAGTTAGCCCGACCATCAAAGCTGTGCACATCATATCGAAGTATCTTTAAGGTCAGAGGTGGGACAGAAAAGTTCGTTCGGCTAAATGCATAAAATTGAATAATTTTTTTTTTTTAAATTATTTGAAGACTATTCGAGATACAGACTTCAGAATCCTCGATAAAATTCGTATAAGAGCACCTGTGATTTTTTTTTCAGCAGAATAGATGGGGGTAACCTGTAGACCACCGGGTGATTTGATGCATAATGACTTCTTTCACATTTTTTTTCAAATTAAGGAGTTTGACCCTAGCGCAGCCAAGCTTCTTTTTTTTTTTTTTGATATTAGAACAATGCTTTAACAATATAAAAAGAATGTTTTTGAAATAATTTCATAGGCTATCTTCTTTTAATTATCAATTCTGCAATTCCCAATGACTTAACGATATAAGATAAAAGATTTTTTTTGTTTTGTTTTGTTTTGTTTTTGTTTTTTTCTCATAAATAACCCTTGGTATTTCTTTCTCTTTTTTTTTAAATTCTATTGATTCAACAATTTCCAAAATTGTTACACAAAATAGTTGACAAAATCAGATTTAGTATTTATTATAATAGTTTACACAAACTGGGTTTAGGCCTGAAGGTTTTAGACAATCTGGGTGAAGATAATCTGGACGTAGACAAAGTGAACGGTCACCGTTTGCGATATTTGGAAATGTACTTAACGAAGACAAGCACTCAAAGTGACGCCAATCACTCCACCATATTTAATCATAACGTCTTCCATTTTCCCTTACGCTGGCTACAGAATCAGCTGCCTCTGCCGTATCACACGTCACAAATTTCTCGGCTAGTTCTTCGACGCTAGCGGTACTTGAAACCAGACCTAGAGGCAACAAACACCCAAAAGTGGCGTGACCCGCTGAACCACACCTTAATCCCAACTGCGTAATATTATCAATAATATTATCAAAAGGTGACAAAAACAAGATGAGTACAGATATTGATTCAACAAAGAAAAATGTTTAAAAAAACTTGCAAATCAGGTTAGACTGAGTTTCATGACCAGTGTTGTCGCTCTAGATATTTTATATCTAGATTTAGATATAAAAAAATCAAGATCTAGATATTTTTAGATCTAGATATTTTAGATGTATTTAGATCAGTGATAACTGAACATGTAGCACACGCCCCACAAGGAGGCAACTTGATTATATAAGGGTGCTGTTTGTAATTTGTATTTGAAGTGCAAAAAGCGTCATGTGGCTTCAAACTGAGTCGTGTTAAAGCTTGACTGATTAATTCCTTATTATACAATACTATTTACTTTTCATTACACGATACAATCAATAACTAATTTTACTATGAATTCCATAATAACTAATGTTAAACTCATTAACTTCGTGAAGTCCTGGACCGATGGAGTAATTGTATTATTGTTACTAAATTTCCTTCAATAAAGAAACAGCAAAAGTGTTCGAAAGTTCATACATCAATATCTTTAGAGACGTACCGCTCTTCTATAAGAAACTATGTCCGTCTGTTGGTCGAAAAGTCTGTTCCTATATTGTTTCTTAGCTGTTCCAAGTCAACTTGAAACTTAGTAGAAGAGATGTCCCTCAACATGATGCTTCCTACCCAGTAACATCTGTCAAATAATGTCGTTCAATATTCATGCTTTAAAATTGATTAAAATCGATTTTCTCAGCAGTTTAAAGTTAGATCTATTCGGAACTTAGTAGAAAGGTGTTCCTGGATAAGCTGCAGCTAACTTGAAACATTTTCTCCTCAGGGTGATGTGATCTGTCGATCAATGCGTTTAAACTATGAGTTTTAAAATCGATTTTCTCGGTTGTTTGGGGTCAGATTTACTTGAAACTTGACAGAAAGCTTTTTCTTGATAAGCTTATTACCTGAACTCACTTTTTACTCTGGGTCATGTGATCAAGCAATCATTCATCATCAGTCTTTTAACGTCCGTCGTTGGACATAGACCTTCCCCAGGATTCGCCACACTTCTCTATCATGGATGTCGCGGAGCCAGTACTTCCTGAACTTGTCTAGCTCGTCTCTCCATCTAATATTCTACCGGCATCAGTTCCGCTGGTGATCTCGGGGGATCCATGTCGTGAGTCACAATGTCAATTGGTTGTCTGCCATTCGTGCAACATGGCCAGCCCACTGCCATACTGGCGTTTAAACTTTAGAGTTGATGCTTCATTGAAGTTTTGGTTTTAGTTTTTTTTACGAAGAATTTGTTTCTTCACAAATATTAACCCACTCAAGACGAATAGTACTGAAAAAGAAAAGTTCGTTAGTATGAAGATGAGATCTTGAAATTTGGTTTTAAAAGTATGTTTGGTGTGTTTCTGTTTGCTACAAGATCTATAATTGAATCCCTTCCATTTTTAGTAAGAGAGACATCAGATTTCTCATCTGTCAAAGTGGATTAAGAAACACTGAACTAGTTTATGTAGATGGCCGACTTGACCATCATCATCATCTTCATCGTTAGTCTGTTAGCGTCCGTCGTTGGACCGAGACCTTCCCAAAAATTCACTAGACCTCTCTATCATGGGCATCGAAGAGCGAGTACTTTCTGAATTTATCTAGCTCGTCACACCATCTTAATTTCTGTTGGCCATAGCTTCGCACTTGACCTCTGGAGATCAACGTTGTGATGTGCAACATGTCCAGCCCGTTGCCATCTGCGTTCTCTAACAGTTTCTATGGTGTCCAGGACTCTGGTATATTACTGTCTTATGATCTCTCCGTGTGAGGTTGAGCATGATTCTCTCATGTACACGTTGTATGGTTCTCAGTTAGAGGGGCAATCTTTCAGTTAGTCAACTTTTTCTAAAAAATGAAATCTAGATGATTCTAGTCTCACACAGGTGCGAAGTTCCCACTGTAGATATTTCACACGTACAGATGAATAGAATCAGATTTTTAGAATTATAATTTTAGTAAGTGTCCTATAGATCATACATCAGTATTTTCAGGACAAAAATGTGTTTCTTTATAGATATTCATCAACTTCAGTTGAATAGTGTAAGCAAAAGAGAAGTCTCTACTGTTAATTCAAAATTATTGGTCTGAGCTACAGCATATTAGAATTTCAGCTCTCTAAGTCTATTTTTAAGGATTTTAGGGTGAAAATGAATCGAAGTTAAATTCAAATAATAAAGGTTATTGGTTTGCTAAACTGATAAACTGCTAAAAATTTAGCGGAAGCAAAGCTAACCATTTTTATCTCTGCTAAATTTCTAGCAGTCTATCAGTTGAGCATTTCCGTTAGCTGTGCTCACAACTGAATACAAAGTAGAATCTAAATAATTCTCTTGGAATAAATCTAGATAATTCTAGATATTATTTGGGGAAATTTCAGATAAAGACTGATAAAAAAGATCGAGCTTCAAAGTCAGACCATAAATACACTAGTTCCATCTTTAGTGCCTTTAAAAGACTCCCTTTTTAAAAATCCATTCCTTTCGAAGCCCCCTGCCTTAAAAGACACTCCCTTGAGAAAAATCGTTGTAAAATAGAATTTATTTCATGCAATTAAGGTGCATTTGTCTCCTGACGTATGAAATGAGATTCAATGTTCTGATAAGAATGAAATACCATTTAAGCGACATCAGAATTACAGTAGGAGAGAATGCTTCGTGGAGATGGTGAAAGGCGTTTGTTATGGCGATTTGTCAGTCTGTCAGTCAGTGACAGCAATGGCTACTATAGATGGTAGCGCATCCCAAAAAGTGGCAGCACTGGTTCTGTGTTGAAAGATAAACACCAACAGAGTTGAATGTTAAACGCCAAGTGCAAACATGAAATCAATTCTTTGGTCGTACAGGGACAAATTTGTTATCAGTTGCTTCTTCTCCAATTTTTATTTCATACTTTCTTCGTAGATTCTCTTTCCTTCCCTTACTCTCTCTCTCTCTCTCCCTTGACCCATTTGTCTCTTTCTATCTCTCCAATGGCCCCTTCTTTTACCCTAGCCTTCTCTGTCTGCTTCCCTTTCTCTCTCTTTACACTTCAATCTTTCTACTTTTCTCTCTTGATTTTCCTCTTTCATTCTTTCTCTTAACTTTTCTCTCCCCCCTCTCGCTCTATTGACCTTTATCTCATCATTTATCATTCTATCACGCTCTCTTTTGACACTTTCCTCTGTCTCTGTCTCTCCTGACTTCTCTCTTTCGACTTCACTCTCTCTCTCTCAACCCGTCTCCCTCACTACCTTTCACTCTTAAGCCTTGATTATCTTTTCACTCTCTTTACACCATCTCTCTTTCTCTCTCTTTTAGTCCATCTTTCTCTCTAACGATCTGTTTCTTTCTATACCTTGACTTATCTTTCTTTTTACCCTTCCCAGTCTACTCTCCTTTTCTTTCTCATTACATTTAACTATCTATTGTAGCTCGACCTTTATCTCTGTATCTTTCTTCTTTTGACTTCTCTCTCTCTCTCTCTCTCTCTCTCGTGTGTGCTCTTTCTCTCTCGCTCTCTCGCTCTGTCTCTCTCTTGTGACATTTTTCTCATTATTTTCCCTTCAGTGTCTCTCTCAGCCCTTTTCTCTGTCTGCCCCTTTCTCTCTCTCTCTCTCTCTCTCTCTCTCTCTATATATATATATATATATATATATATATATATATATATTTTGACTCTTTTTTCCTTTGTTAACCCGTCTCTCAATCCTTGTCTCACTCTCTCTCTCAACCCCTCTCTCTCTCTCTCAACCCTCTTCTTTTTACTCTTTTTCTCTCTAACTGTCTGTCTCTCTCTGTCTGCCCCTCTCTCTTTCTCTCTCTCTACCTTTCTCTTGTGACCCTTCTTTCTGTCTTAACCCTTCTCTTAATCTTCTCTTAATTCTCTCCTCACTCTCTCTACTACCCTCTCTCTCTCTCTCACTCAATCTTTTAGGCCAATTCGTTGATATTCAGTTCCACAATCAGAGCTACTCTATTAGTACATTCATGCTTGTAAAATATTCAACAAATCCTCATTCTCCCTCTCTCTCTTTCTCTTTCTCCCTCACACACACATACACACACACACAAACACACGTGTATATATATATATATATATATATATATATATATATATATATATATATATATATATATATATACATAAACCTAATTGATATGCACCTGTATTTACCTATTCTCCAAAAATGTCAACATAAGTTTTTTTTCAATTTTCACATTAGTCTAGTAGGCTGTTGGCTCTCTGACTTGACTGTGTTTTATCACAAGTACAGACTGCATCGATAGAACTAAATATTTTTAGATCTTTTAAGAGTTAGTCTTTATTATGCCTAGGGAAACATCCGTCCTTTTTTTTTTTAAGCCACTCTCCCAAAAATAGGTTTTTATGGCGGTGGATTCATTTCAAATGGCTTTTGTCAAATTAATCTCTTTTGTATGTTTTTTGTTTTTGTTTTTTTGAAAATTCAAACTTTTTTGATAATCACTGCCCAACAAAAGGTGAGAAAAGTAACTCATTGATCATTTTTCTTATTTTTTTTAATTGATCATTCCCAACATGGTATGGTTCTAAAAGACGATGGTCACCTGACAGTTTCTATTGAGTGACTAACCTTTCATGTTTGTTCTCGGCCCACCCTCTTTATACGGTTTAAGTACCTTTTTATCCGAAATGCCTGGGACCAGAACTGTTTAGGATATTTGAATGTTTCGGATTTTGGAATCCAGTGATTAATGCCTGTAAGCTTGGCGTTGGCAATACTTTATTTCGATAGGAATTTACTTATCCTTACCATGTCCTGGTTATTCCTGGGCTCATCACACTCTTCCGTGTTTACTCAATGATCTGCAGTCACGACCACGTTTATTATTTGTCAGGTTCTCCTTCCTTACCACGGCTACCACGTCTGGGCTTCTCACTTGGGCGGGGTGGTCAGTTTGGATGTTAAATCCCCAGAATAATTTGTGGTTTCTATTTTCCAGAGCCGTCTCCAGTTTGTGCTGAAAGCATTTGTCCGCACTGTCGAATCACAGTTGTTTGCTCAGTTCCCAGTGTATAACTTGTACTAACCTGTCATGTCTGTTTTTGTACTCTTCCTAGGCTTGTTGACAACGTTCACTGGTTATATGGTTTACAGCCCCGTTCTCGTCTCTACTTGGATGATATTAGCTTGTTGTTTGGATTCTGTCGACGTTTTGTGCAATATTTCCCCCGTATAGTTTTTTTCTGTTCCCATTTTTCTTTCATTGTTTGCTGTGCTGCTCCTTCGTTTGTTACTTTATTGTTATTCACTGCACTGCTCCGGGTGCTTTTTATAATATCTTCACTATTTGGTTACTCATACTTTTCTCATCCTGTGTTGGCCTTTCGGACAGAGTCTCTTACGCTGATGAGTCCTCTACTGCCTTCTCTCCCCTCAATACAATATATTTGTGTCATCTCTGGGATATAAAGCCTTGTGCATAGTCATACACTTTCAATAAGAAAATAAGTCATCGATTGTTAACCTTTCATTCTAGAATTTCCAAATATTTTTTGTGATTGATTTAAAAATAGAATCGTTGTCTCACTGAATTTTGCTTTGGTCAGATTTTAAGCCATTGGAAATACTGTTTGTTATTTGACAAAATATTTAATGACTGTCGTGAGAATCGACGAGAATTGTAAAAAAAAAAAAAAAAAACATGGGCTTCGGCTCAGTATCACGCAAGAATTTAAAACAGTTCAACCTTCGTAAATGTTTCTGCCCCCAAGCTTGGTATAAAAAAGATTTTAAAAAATCGATATCATTAGGAAAAGCATTAGATTTTCAAGGCTACTCGATTTGACTGGAGATTGTTTCTCCAATGAAGAGAATTGGTCAATTGTTCTTTCGAAAATAAATGTAAGTCCGTTTGTTCTAATTTCAAAGAAAACTGCTTTGTCCTGAAGTCCCTACGAATCGTTGAAAAAAAAAGAACTTGATTAAAAAGAAAAGAACAAAGAATCATTGTACATAAATCTTTCCTTGGAACTGAGTTTGATTTTCATGTTTAAATTTTGAATAATATATAAAAAGAAAAATATTTTTATTTGAATGTAGGTCTATTTTTCTTCCACGATCATTCATCGCCTTTTCTGGATTTTCTTGTTTCTACACACAATCACATATTAAATGTTTTTTATGAGTTTCAAAAAGTGCCCTCAACAGCCAATCGTGCTACGGAGGACTAAGATGACGGAAAAATAGATTTAA
This sequence comes from Thysanoteuthis rhombus, assembly GCA_963457665.1. NCBI lineage: Eukaryota > Metazoa > Mollusca > Cephalopoda > Oegopsida > Thysanoteuthidae > Thysanoteuthis > Thysanoteuthis major. The sequence continues at coordinate 1,603,446 of OY735241.1, forward strand.
ATGTAGATTGCAGTCTTACAGGAGGGTGAAGTAGGGATAGATTTATGGATAAAAACTGAATACATTGAATTTAAAATTACCTAATCAGTCAACCTGCTTTTTTAGGGTTGGTATTGTTCTATTAGCTTTTTATGCAGTTTTAAAACAGAAACTTTAGTGTTTTGATGTTTTACTTATTTATTTAAGATACTAATTTTTGTGTTGGGTTTGTATTCTTCTATTTTCGAGAAAAAAGGTGATCAATAAATTATTTTGTTATCTCGACTTTTTTTGGATAGTGATCACTTAGTTAGCGTCCATCGTTAGACATACACCTTCATCAAGATTCGCCAAACCTCTCTATCATGGGCATCACGGTGCCAGTACTTCCTGATAAGACCTCCTAAATCCTGCCAGCCAACAAAGGCATAGCTGAAGTGGGGTGTAGCTATTTGAAAACGCCCCCAGGACCCCAAGAGAGGGGGCTCTAAAAGTGTTTTAAATTATGAGTCACCTGCAATCATTTTGCTGATTATACAACAACAAATATATATTTGTACATACATGACTTGCATAAATAATAATTCAACATTGTTTTCCACTATTTTTGGAATTATTCATGTCAGTTTCATATCCATGTTCCCACATATATATAGTAGGAAGTAAATTCGCTTCACAAACTCTACTCAAAACCAACTGAACACTGAAGTTGAATGCATTGAGCATTGTATGAAATTAATCCATCACATATTAGACATTGCTTTATATTATATCATTTTATATTGTGAAACTGATTTGTACTATATATATATATATATATATATATATATATATATATATATATATATATAATTATTGTGTCATCCACAGATTGCTGTTTCGATGTATTACAACTCTTCAGTGTGGCTATAGACTTTATCCCATCCAGTACCGTGAGGCAGAATTGAAACCATCACTTCAGACCCGGAGGCTGATAACCTACCTCGGAACTGGATGGTCAGTGAGGCTAAATTTAAGCGATATATCTATTTATACAGAAATTTCTCATCCACCAGAGTGCTCTATTCTCATATATATATATATATATATATATATATATATATATATATATATATATATGGTACACAAACACATTTATATTTTTGTCCTCTTTGGGCTTCTTCAGGTGAATCAAACAGGGCAGGAACATAAATGTGTTTTTGTAGCAAATCTACCCCCTACTATATTTCCAGATCTACTCCAAACGAACTTAACAACAAAAAATCTGTAACTGTAATAAGACATCAAATGAAAAAAATATTTAAAAAACATACATCTGTACTTCACAAAAATCTCGCTTAATCTTGGGGGGGGGGGCACGAAGAACCAAACCACCTGGTCCAATATTTCGAGCCAGCCCCGGCTCTCCTATCGCCAATCAAATGAAACGGCATATTACAGAGAGGACTAAATGGAACGTTAACTTGAGAAAACCGATTGATCGGCTCATGTATGTGTGTGTGTGTTTGTGTGTGTGCTCGCACCTGTCCGTGTGTCTGTGTTTAATAACATTTTTCAAGGAATGCTGCAAAACGGGTGACCAGTTCTCCCATCTTTCAAATCAAAAGAATATCCATATTTTTATATTCACATCTGATTTGGGCTAATTGTAGAAAAAAATAATACTTGTATAAGCTTGTTTACAGTCATGAGTCGACAATAAGCAATTGATTTTATAAATATGAAATTGGGGCATCACAAAAGAAGATGTGATTTAGAAAGAAGCGTTGGCAGTAATTCAAAGAAATTTCCTTTCAGCGTAACCTAAGTAAATGCTTATATATCAACCAGCACATGCCCGTCAAAAATTACGTGTTTATTTATGTTTGGATCGGCATAAAGAAACCTAAAGCCATTTTATTAGGGTGATTTGCTTTTAATTACTCAAGTATCCTATTTTAAAAATTATATCAGTCACTCACACACTCATTTTAATTATTCTATCTTAGTTATAAACATTCAGCGACTCCGTGACGTGTTATTCATTGATATGTCATAAAAGCCTATCCCATTTCAATACAGCCCTTCGATTGTTTTTTAGCTATGTTAATCTATTTCACATGGACTAATTACTAATTACTCTCAGGTTATAACAGAAATTGAACAACTATGCAATTAATTAAACATATAAATTTGCATACGTGGCTCTTATATGCAAAGATTCCCCGAAAGTATGGAAGCACAGTTAACAAATAAAAACACACGTATGTTAGTGTATTTGCATATCACTGTGCGTATATGACTCTGTGTATGTACGTATGTGTATCTATGTGTGTGTTTGCGTGTACGTGTAAGTATATGCGTGAGTTTCCTTGGGTGTATTTGACACTGTGCATGTGTGTATGTATGTGTGCCCTTCTGTGAGTATCTGTTATGTGCGCGTGTGCATATGTGTCTTTGCGTATTAAGATAACGAATTCACACACTACAAATAAATGGGAATCTGTTCTAGTGTCCTCGTCAGCACACTCAGCTATCAACAATACACAAAAGGAAACAAATCAGGGCGGGGGCAGTACAAATATCTCAGCGTGAGTAAATCCCCTGTCCGGTGGGAAGTTCATTCCTGTCATGAAGAAGTCCATTAAACCTGAGCTATGTTTATGTATAAACCTAGCTCTGGCTTACTCGCCTTCTCAATCAAAGCCACTTTTATATAACACACGAGTATACGCAGTAGAAAGAAGATTTGCAACACAAATATGAAAAACAGGGCAGAAGCATAAACGTGTTTGTATAATAAATCTATTTTCTACTATATTTCCAGTTCTACTGCAAACTTAACTTTGCATTTAAAATTTGAATTTGATTGTATCGAGCAATCTATAAGATAAATCCATCACATATCAGACATTGCTATATAATAGTATCTCATATAGTAAACCTTATTTGTACTATATACATATACCTGGCACCTTTTCTGGACTTGTCTTCGGGATCAAAGTGTAGTATCTGTTCTCCGCCTTCGGGTGGAGAAGACGATCGGCCCTTTGCCGGCCTTCAGGCTGAGAAGTCGATCACGGTCCGGGATTGTCCCCATCCCGGAACCAAAGACCAGCATGCTCAGGGCTTGCCCTGAGAGCAAAGGCAGGATTCGTCCTGCAACAAAAGTCAAGCATGCCCTAATGACTCCGTGCAATAGCACGCTGAGAATTTAGGGATCCTTGAAACAAAGACCAGCTTGACCCGATTTCATGCGAAATCATGCGCATGGACTCGGGAAGCAAACTCTGCCTACACGTTTTCGGACGTGTGGGACCCCACTTTAATCTCGACCTCGTGTCAAATTTCGTAGTCGTGGGGATACGAATAAATAACATCAAAGTGTAGTATCTGTTCCACGGCATAGACCGAGGAGTCGGTACTTACATTTGCCCGTTGATTGGGCCGGAGATTTTGTGGGAGGTATCAAAGACCGAGTGCGCCGGTGCAAACGTTAGCCAATGAGGTTATACCGAGGCTGCGTTTGCTAAGCGCAACGGGAGGCCTTTGGACTCGTCCTTGGGTTCTCCCATCATTACTCGGCCCAGCTTTCGCAGGTAACTGCGTCGGCTGGAGCCATTTTTTGGCGGTAAGGTACTATTTCTTCCCACGTTAAGCCCGACCTTGTGCCAGATATTGCTGCGGTTGGACAGTGATTAAATAGCTATATATATATATATATATATATATATATATATAGTAGAAAGTATATTTGCTACACAAACATGTTCATGTTTCTGCCCTGTTTGGGCTTCTTCAGGTAAATTAAACAGGGCAGAAACATAAACATGTTTGTGTAACGAATCTATTTTCTAGTACATTCCCAGCTCTACTCCAAACCAACTCAACACTTAGAATCTAATGTTAAATGTATTGAGCACTCTACGAAATAAATCAATCACATGCCAGACATTATTTCATATTATATTACCTTATATTGCAAACCTGATTTATATATATATATATATATATATATATATATATATATATATATATATATATATATATGCAACACATAATTTCTAAGTTCATTTTTTTAAGTTTGATTAAGTCTGACTTTTAACGTTTGTAGCCCACGACTAATTTTCTGCAGTCAATGCCACCATTACTGCTTTCGAGTCACGCAAGCCCGATCTAGATAAGAACATTTTTTAATCAAAAAAATATAATACTATACAATCATTAGTTAACAAAAGAAAGACACATTTATCAAATCGATTGTCGAATTCAGTGGATCCAAAACTTATTCTGCCGCGGATCCCTTATACGATTTTCCCAAAATCTGTCATCATCATCAGTCTTTCAGCGTCCGTCGTTGAACATAGACCTTCCCCAGGATTTGCCACACTTCTCTATCATGAGCGTCACGGAGCCAGTACTTCCTGAACTTGTCTAGCTCGTCTCTCCATCTAACATTTTGCCGGCCTCGGTTGCGCATGTGGTCTCGGGGAATCCATGTTGTGAGTCGTGATGTCCATCGATTGTCAGCCATTCTTGCAACATGGCCAGCCCCATTTGAGATTTTTTATGGATTCTATGATGTCTCTAACTCTTGTCTTTTCCCGGATGTGCTGTGCTGTTTTGTGGTCTCTCCATGTGAGGCCTAGCATTATTCTTTCATGTGCACGTTGCATGGTTCTCAGCTTACGGGTTTGTCTCTTGGTTAAATTCCATGTTTCAGCTCCATAAGTGACTATTGGGACACCAAAATCTGTAACTGTAATAAAACATCTATTACAGAAAAAGATATATCCGCACCTCATATAAATGAATCGCCGAAGTCCAGGCGTATACGAGGACTAATCATATAGAAAGAATATCTCTAAAATTATCAGAAAAATACCAGTATAAGATTTGGGCATTGTTGGTCCAATGTGACCTAAGAAACCCCAAATAACACTTTTGGGGCGAGAAAAACAAAAAAAAAGTGTCAATATGGTTCCCAGTGGAGTACTCATGAACTTCCAAGCTTGCAGCCTTCAGAAGGTAACCATCAGCGCCCAGAGATATACACATTAATATAGAGACACATACAAACGAAGATAGAAGAATATGTATCCCACTTGGCTGATTGGTCGGCCATTTGTGGGGCTACGGCGATTCGATAATGATGAATGGAACATTGAAATAAAAGGCAATGGCGTTCACTATTATTATGAAAATAGGATGTACCTTTTTTTATGAGTTTTTTTTTTAAATTAAATCTTATTAAAATACATCTTGCAGAACGTCCAGAATTTTTCACACAACCCTATTTTGGGGATCAGGGGTCTAATTAGACAAATGGAAAAACAAAAATTAAACTAAACAGCTAAAATCCAAGATCCACCCCCAAATGTTATTTATTTATGGTGTATAGTAACTGAACATAAGTTAGGATTTTTTTTATATTGTTTTTGTTTTTTTTAGTCAGGTGTAATTAGGGCCATCACCAGAGCCTATGAGAAGAGTGAGAAACCGACGTGTTGCACCAAAGCCCGGGGGAAGGGCCAAGACAGTTTCTTGGGTAGAGCTACCAACCGTAGCAGATAAAAGCAAGATAGCAACAGTGTGTGTGTGTGTGTGTGTGTGTGCGTGTATGTTTGGGAGGGGCTTCGAAAACAGGTTTGCGCCGCCTTATGATATATCTCTCGAATGCTCAAAAGACCTGCGTGGGTGTGTTTACCTAAGAACACGGACGCACCCCCAATATACAAACACACGTGTTAGCATACGCATATAGACGTTTACACACACACACTGACGCATCTAAATGTGTATATCATACTGAACATCATCGGACGGTTCAAGAATCTTATGATTTAAAAACTTATTTAAAAGTCGTAGATACGAATTAATATGTTTAATTGTACAATTGTATGGCCATAAGTGTCTCTGTTCTGCCTGGTTCCTGTTATAAGCTAAAAGTTATGATGTATTGGTCCATGTGAAATAGATTAACGAAAAAGTAAAAAGAAAAAAAAACTGATAGAAGAGAAAGAAGGGTGTGTATATGACCGATAGAATTGTCTAATATTGAGTTGAGACTTTACATAGAAATTTGAATTAGAATATTTGAATCATAAAATAGCTGTGAGCTGCGGGGTGCCGATTCATACATAGATAACACCGTTATATTTGATGGGTATATGCTAGTGACGGAATTTTCTTTCAAAAGTCACTGGGGCCTAATATGAAGTACGCATTTCTACTGTTTAGCAATAATAATAATAATAATAATAATAATAATAATAATAATAATAATAATAATAATAATAATGATAATAATAATAATATAGTGATATAAGGACTGCGACGAATTGTAGCCCTGACATGATAGGTGAAAGAGAGAGGAGACGTTAGCTGAAGACCTGAGGAGACTTATTGTCACTCAGCCTTCAGCGATAACCACTGGGCAACCGGTGTGAAACTGTAAATCGCAGAATTACTGCGACCTATGAGTACTAGGAGAGGAGGGCTGGAGACTTGAGGAGACTTGCTGTCACTCAAACTCTAGCGGTTACCACCAGGCAACTGGTGTGATATCGCAAATAATAATAATAATAATAATAATGATAATAATAATAATAGCAATAATAATAATGATGATGATGATAATGATGATAATAATAAGCAAAAGTCTTTTTCCGGATAATTACAGTAGGGTGGGTGTGATCTTATTTTGAGGGTATTTTTCTGCACGATTCCCTCCAGCAAAAACTATTATTAGTAAAACAAACTCATTCACTTCAATAATAACAATATATACGTGTAAAAAAATGAAATCATTAACTTATGTAAAAGATAATTAGCTTCAGGGCGTAGCCCAAAGTCTTCCCCAATAAAGTATTGATTCACAAATAGCTTAATGAATGACACTCGATGAAAGCTGTGTGTTTGTTCTAGATCATTACTACTGTAATGAGTTCAATCCTTAATGGGTGAACCCCTCTGCGGTCCTGTGCCGAACTAACCAATGCTTATCAAATATTCTTCTAGCACCGATTCTTTCACCTTGAATCGAGTTCATGCCACAACATGAGACTCAGTGCTATACTTCGGTCATTTTAGTAAATCATTCACTTAGTAAATAAAAATGCCTCTATGAGTTCCTCCTTAAGTATTCTACATTAGAAATACCTATTCAACATCAAAATATACATTCATTGAAGAGATAAAAATGTATGAAACTAATTAATAAATCCCACAATCTTATCAGTACAGAGATACATTTACCAGGCACATTTTATTTATTTAATTTCTTAAATTCTCATATTTCAGCTAATAACTTAAAAAATAGCCTTATTCATTTATTTCCTATCCTATGGGATCTAAATTCATCTTAGTTATTCTTCAAATTATTAATACTTGTATTTATACGATTGATTATTCCAGTATTTCAAAATTCTTTGATAGGGAAATCAGTTTGTTTACAAAAAAGACCTACCAAGTAATTTCCCGTCCTAAATGACTTATCAAGCATTGGAATTGCGTAATTTGTAAAGCTATTTATTATCACGAAAGTATAAGGTTAGTATTCTTTCATCTTCCTTTCAAGCAAAGTAGTCATAACTAATGCTAGATGAACTAAATGAAGAAAGCAAGAATGTCGGCCTACAAATCAACTTCAGCAAGACGAAGATCATGTGCAACAACAACATCAAAAATAAGTATACTAGGATTGGAATCGAGGACACAGAGCTTGAGAAAGTAGATCACTACATTTACCTAGGACAACGAATCTCCATGAGACCCATGAAAAGAAGGAGAAATCAAGCGAAGAATCACCCTAAGATGGCAAGACTTTGGCAGAGCAAGCTCAACCTTCAAAAAAAAGAAGTTCCTATTAATCTTGATAAGAAGGGCATATAACCAATGCATCCTTCTGATAGTCACTTATGGAGCTGAAAGATTGAACCTAACTAAGAGACAAACCCACAAATTGAGAAATATGCAACGTGCACATGGAAGAATTACATTCATCCCCACATGGAGAGATCACAAAACAGCACAGTATATCGGAAAGAAAACAGAGCCAGAGACATCATAGAATCCATTAGAAAAATCAAATGGCAATGGGCTGGCCATGTTGCAAGAATGACAGACAACCGATGGACATCACGACTCAAGCCATGGATCTCCAGAGATCACTTGTGCAACCGATGCCAGCAGAGTGCTCGATGGATCTAAATAAATAATAATAAATCTCTTATGCCACGGATTACTTGTACTATCGCCAATTTCGAAATTAATTTCCAGTTACCAAGTCTAGCGTGCGCGCTAACTCTTGATGTGGTCGTATAATTGCTCCATATCATAACGTATTGAACTTTTGAGATATTTCTACTGAGCCCACCAATTTTTGTCGATGGTTTCAAAACAAGTGAACGAAAACGCCTTGACTGACTCGTTTTCCAAGCTAGTCGAGCTCCGAGTTCAAACGTAATCTGATGAAGGAGCGACTGAATCGATAGATATGTTGTAAGACTCCGGCATATATGGGGCCTACTCCTTGTTGTGCAATCGTATCGATGACTTCAAGGGTTTTCAACAGGCTTTTTTTGAAATCTAAAAAAGGTGGGTGATATCGTGTACACCGTTGTTGATATGTTGCTGAACTCTGGCATTCAGGGTGTGTCTCTTTTGTGTGGTTACATCGTTGACTTTTTGACAGAGTCGAAGACCTTCTTGGAGTCAACCAATGCTGATGGAATATTTGTCTACAAATTGTTTGATGAACGAGACTCGATTCCGTTCTACATCGTACTTATGCAATTTAGAACAAGTAATATTCCATCTTACATATTTTACAGAGCTATATCATTAGAATATTCAAGAATATATCGGGCTACTCTTAGAGTTATTGATTTTATACCGGAAATCGTTCATTTAGTTATAAGAATGGCCAATCAAGGCGGCAAAACTACCAAGATTTTAAACGATTCAATAAAGCTTTGACAAGACATCATGATCTCTGTAAAACTTATCAACTTGATCACAGTGAAATAATAACGAAAATTGAGGAATAAGTTGACGAGAGAATAAAAATAGAATAACTGAATAATGTATATCAAAACAAATAAATTTGTATAAATGTTAGGGGAATTAAGAAACCTAAAGAGATGATCCAATTCTTTGTGAAGGTGTAAAGTCATTGTATTGACTAGAACCAGGGAAAGGGGAAAACATTTTACTCTAGCTAATTTGTCAGACAGATAGGTAGTTGGGCGTGCTAGGCGATCAAACATGGAATGCCAAGTAACAAATTATCCAAGTATATTAATAGAGTACCCCCATTGAGGTAATACCACCAGCAAGAAAGTGGTTCAGTTTCGTTTCAACCATGTATATAGAGACGGTTTATTTATTGGAAGGAAAAAAACGGATTGATTGAAACAAGGTGGAACACGACGTGGAAAATTTAACTTTAAGGATAGTGGGGGAAATTGCCAAATTCTTTGGTTGAAAATATTGGTAGAGAATCAACCGGAAGAAGTTTTTCTGTGTAATATCTTGGTTTGCATGCAATCTGAGATGAAAACTGGAACAGCAGATTCAATATCCACATGGGTGAACACTCAATAGAAGTGACACGAGTAGCGAGTCACGTCTATTGTTATACTTCCTGATCCTTCATCGTTGAATACGTTTTTGGGTAACCTACGTAAGTGAGCCCTGTTTCAAAAAATGATGTGTAGTGTAAAATACCATCTATATACAATGTATTATGATGATACCCTATACGAAATAACAAACTACTTGTATGACATTAAAATCATAGATAAAATAGGGATGGTGTTTGAGAAACACTGCCTGGTGCCATATTTATAAAACTGTTTTGTTTTTAAAATCCCCGTAACGGTTACATAGTAGTCGACTAATGATCTAAACAAGAGAAAATTTACACATGGTACTATAATAACAAAGTATATGCAAAACATTTAAAATAAACCTTGGGAAAACTATATATATATATATATATATATATAATGTGTGCTGTAAAGAGTGAGACAGACTCGGGAGTAAAGTGTTTAGAGGTAAGGTTTATTAATCCTTAGATGTAAATTATCCAGATATGTTTTGGGATTCTTCCCCTATTCAGTGGTGTGTGCCGTTGAGTGAGTATATATATATATATATATATATATATATATATATATATATATATATATATATATATTGAATGTAAGTCTTAGTTCGTTACAAATGAGTAAGGTAAGTAAAAGACTTATTGCATTGTAGTAATGGCAGCTGAAATGTGCGTTTGTGTGTGTGTGTATGTATGTGTGTGTGTGTATATACATACATATATATATATATATATATATATATATATATATATATATATATTCTAAATATATATATAATACAGTACTGTTGAATAAGAGACCGTCACGTTTGTGTGTGTGTGTATGTGTGTATGTGTATATACATACATATATATATATATATATATATATATATATATATATATATATATATATATATTCTAAATATATATATAATACAGGTCTGTTGAATAAGAGACCGTCACGTGACTAATGCTTTCTGGTAGCATTCTGTGTTGGGGCTGTGAAAATTGAAAATGATAGAAGAAGAAGAAGAAGAAGAAGAAGAAGAAGAACAACAACAACAACAACAACAACAACAACAACAACAACAACAGGAAGGAGGAGGATGAGGGGACTTTCTCTGAGTCAATTGATTATAATACTTGTGAAATATTGTGGTATGGAAATATTCTGCAATTATCATTTTTGTTGAAAAAAATAGGTAGTAAATGACCATTTCTGGCATTTCTGGCCATATTTGGCCACATTTGGCTATATTTCGCTCTTTTGAGATCCTTGGGCGTTCTATTAAGACATCATGAAAAGAACGACTTGAATAGATGTCACCAATTTGGATGACGTCGCACGTCTTCCTTCCTTCCTATTTCCTTTGTTTCATACATCTGGGATCGACTGACATTCAGACCAGTCGACCAAAAAGCATCTTTTAGAGATGTGTGGATACATTTAAAGAAATAACTGATTCTAGATATTTTTAAAGACAGTTATAGCTATTAATAACAAACCATACTTGCCAACTCTGATGATTTCTCAACATCGTGATAGCTATGGGTCGCCTGTACCGACACAAGTATGAGTGTGGGCACAAGTCCAGATTTCAGTGTCGAGTGCATAAATTCTCTTTTTATTCCATTTAATGTTCAAATATCTTTTAAAATAAACGCATTTCTTTCTGAGAAACCTGACAAACCAGTTTCTTCCCGTTTCACTTCCGGTCTGTAGCCATTACAGGTCACGGACTTCGAACAAAGAGGATATACAGTGTTACCTCTATTTACAAGAACAATCCGTTCCACAAAACGTCTTGTTAGATGAAAATTCGTTAAGTGAATAAATAAACCAAATGGATTTTAGGAATTCGGTCAAGATAAAAATTATGAACCCCTAAAACATTAAAAAAAAAGTCCTGAATAATGAATACTAACTACTTTTTAAATAATGCACGAATACAGACATGTATATAATGCAATTAATAAATAATATAACCATATATAAGCTCATTAACTTATATGCTTATTTTTCTGTTTATTCATTCATTTATTTGTTTGTTTGTTTGTTTGTTTGTTTGCACTCAAATGGAGTGATCTCATTGGTTGATTAACCTTCCTATTAAGATATTACAATCAAAATTACGCTATAGAAACTCTTAAAACTTCATGTCTGATCATTACTCATTAAAACAGTTTAAGATGAGTTAAGACTTGGAAAAACAACTAAAATTACTTGATTTATTAAAAAATGAATAACCCGATGAAATAGCGGTGACCCCTTTATGCCAATCCATACATACGTGACCCGTCATCTTGGATGGATATATTCTAGTTTAATTATGATTCACTGAATGTTCGTCTGTCTGAAAATGAGTGCTTCGACACTAGATATACATCTAAATGATTATAAATGAAATTTGGATGATTCTGGATAGTTATATAAAATTTCGTATTTTTATATTTCTAGCAAACAGAAAATATTGCGTTTAGATATTTCTTGGTAATTCTTGGAATCTCTTGCAAAGTGAAATTTTTATCTGAGATTCCCTCGCTCTAAGAGATACCGCTACATATATATAGGGGCGTATCTGGAGACTTGGGGACCTTGGAGCTCCCTGAGGGACCACAAAGTTATTACCAAGGGACTATGGGCAGACAGGATTCAATGAGCTTGTAAAGTTAACAGCTCTTTCAAGAGCAATGACGTAACAAGTGATTCGATTCTTTAATTTTAGTTTTTTAGCAATATTTTCTTCGTTATGTTATTGGTTTGTAGGTTTTAAAATGGTTCTACATATCATACCAGTGTGGTTTAGGTTCAATCCATGATTGAGACGTACCAAAAACTCTCAAAATGTTACTCAATACCTCTCTGCTAAACATTTAGCCGAAGGAGAAGGATTCCGGAAGCCTGGAGAGAATGGACTATATCAGGCTATTTTACCCAAAACAACCCAGTGAAAATCTTTATGAGCCTACGATCCGGTACGGGGGTCCATGGTGTTAAATTCCTTTCTGCATGGCACTCCATAGAAGGAGTAAAGTTCATGAAACCTGTAGAGGGATGGGCTCCGTTAGGCCATCTCGCCCAAGATACACCAATGAACCGAAAGTGGCAACCCCATTTCTTACAGACAAACTTGACAAACCAGTTTTCAACTTCCACTCTTAAGCCATTACACATTATTTCCAATAATATATATATATATATATATTGTTGTCAAATAAAAAGTAAGTTCAAAAACATTCCGTATTTCTACCATAAAATAGTTTTCGTGTGTGGGAGTGTGTGTACATGATTATCCGTCGTGTATGTGGATCGGGAAAATAAATATTTACTTTTGTTGAAGTTTAATATTTTAGTTAAATAATATGTTAACACTTTCAAGTTGAGGTCAAATTTCGTTCAATACACCAATACTTTCCTTTTGAAGCCTTCTGCACGGTCGAGAGAAGCGAAGTGGAACTTGGTTGCGAGATTTAAAAAAAAAGTTTGCCCTGAAAAAATGTCGGTAAACTTTTGAAAAATGCAATAATTTCGACAGAAGACATACTTTGACTTATTGATAAATTAAGGAGTGACAAATTGGAGTATTTTTATCAAATTTGTCAAGGTAACATTTTTTCAGTACACCTCAATTCTAACGATTGGTGTTATAATCAAATTGGATTGAATACGCTGGCTCTTGTAGTCAACCATAGTTAAGCAACGTAGAGCCTGGTCAGTACCTACACGGGCCACAGTCTGGTGATACCATTTGCCATTACCAGTTGCACTGAAAAAAGCGTTTCTTTGTACTAAGTTGAAAAAACTCACTCTATTCTTTCCAACCTATATTCATTAGTTTGTCTTGAATAAAATTTGTGATCAAATCCGATAAATATCTCTTTGAGAAAAATTGATAGATTTACGTGGAACAAATTAGATTATCTTTTTAAAGTTTCAGTGTAGGGAGGCTGATTTAATGTTCTGAACAATTCTTCCCTTTGAAAGCAATCAGCTCGGTCAAGAGGGGAGGAGGTAAATTCGGGAACAAAACATTTTCCATGCTAAGCGCCCAAGGCTAGCAGCTCAAGTCCTGAAGCTGCCAAGACCGACTGCTAACATGAAAAGAGCCATACATACATATCACATATCAAATATATAACACAGTCAATTTAGATGTGCCGTTGCATCTCTATAACACGCTTTCTGACCGGTCAATCAGTCCGAGTTATGTTAAACTTAAACAGGAACAAAGAGCTGTGATGTCTTTGGAAGGTGTGCTATCATTGAAAGGTATAATATCTTTTTCAATCACTTTTTTCACCCACAGCTAATGAAGACATCATAGAACATCTCAAGTCTACGTAAAAGACAAAAATGGCCTTCAAGTGCCCGAAATGGCAATTGACCATTTTTATTGAAAATATCACTTGCAAAATATTCTATACTTGCTCCTCTCGCCCTCCTCCCCTTCCTCCTTCTCCTCCTCTTGCAACTTCTACCACAAACGGTGGATGCATCGTTGAACTTATGGTTCTTGTTTATTGTGAAACTACACCGTGCAACCTGTTTTTTTCAAGACGGAAAACTGGGTCATATACTTACATATAATTGCATCAAGGAAGTATAG